>NCKU01003086.1:2394-16300 GCA_003675995.1 Dinothrombium tinctorium | reverse complement strand
GCGATCATAAAAATTCAATGCGATCCTGACCATAATGGTCAATTTTTTATCATGAGATGCTAATTTTGCTGCTAATTGGAAAAAGCAAGAAGTTAATGTAAGCTTAATTGCGAGCAATTAAATTTGGTATCTACTTACTTAGATTAAATGCTCGATTTTAGTCTTATGAAATTTGATTGCCTTAATTTGTTTAAACGAGCGTTTTCAATTGAGTGTTTGATTTATTATAGATAAAAAGAAGTAATTTTCCTCCCAACCTTCAATCATGAAAATTTGATTTGCTTTAGGCGTTGCGTTTATTATGCGGCTCGATATAATTGCTTAATTTTTTGTTCGACACTGAAATCGACTCATTCATTTTTAAGTTCAATTATTAACGAATAATAGAATACAAAATGTTTCACAATTCAAATGCTTTTCCAATTAAGCTCCATTTATTAGAAAGAAATGATTGTCATAAATTTTACTTGAACTCTTTTGTCATTTATCGAGATCCATAAGACATGAATTAAGAAATTTTAAGGCGATAATCAGTTGTTTTCAGACAAGAAAATAGTAATCAATTTAAAAAGTTTCACAATTTTCTCGAGAAACTTTACTCAAAACAAACTTTTTTTTTGACAGTTTTGTATTTTTATTTCTAAAACTCTTTTACTCCACATGCTCTTTATAATGTTCATAGGCAAATAATTTAAAAATTAACCTTAAACTCAAAAAGGAACGTAAGTTGTAAAGGTGAGGTTAGTAAAATAATTTTATAAAATGAATGATGAAATTTTAACGCTCGCTAACATTGATTAATTTAGAACGATTTTTGATTTACAACATTGCGCAGGATTATTATTTTGTCTTGCGGATAGTTTAAAATAATTTTTTAAAAATATTTCCCTAGATGATCGAAAATTTGTCGAATCAAATTTAAAATTTAATGAGCCGCGCGTGTCGTTGATATTTAATAGTTGGTGAAAACGATTTACATGACATTTGTAAAGACAAAAAGAGAAAATCGATTGTTTTAGCTGTTCTCCTTCGAAGTCGAAATTAATTATGAATAAATTTCTTTTCGAAATAAAATTAAATTGACTGAAATATATTAGAGACAAGCAATAATGCCTGAAGTCAAATAATGCAGTTAAAATTAACTTTTCAAAGAAAATAAAGTGTAACGCTTGTAAAGTGATTTAAAGTGAATTCACTGATCATACTTCGCTCTCATTGTCAATATTTTCTACGTGACACATTTTGCTTATTTTTACTTGTTTGCTGTGTTTATTTTTTGTTTTTAACTTTTAAAAACTTGCGATTTTTTAGAATTTGCTTTACCAACTCTTTTGACCAATTATCCGGATTTGACTCTAAAAGGGCTAAAGAATTTGAATTTTAAAATTTTTAGTTTTCAAGTTTCTCTTTTTTTTTGATAAAAATAAACAATTTAAAATAGTAAAAAAATTTAGTAAAAAATCAATCAACATTTTTCAGCCCTTACAACCGCAAAGCACTTTATTTATCAAATCTGCAACACATTTTTTGAGAATTTGAATTGATTCATTTCCTAAACTATGTAGTATATGATTTAGCATTTAAGAAAATGAATAGTTGGCAATATTGTTGTGCTAATAATGGTGCATACAAAGAATAAGCAAATCACCACTTTTTGCATCCACTGATTGTATAGTTACAAACATTGTATGTCTCTATGCAGAGAAAAGTTAACAAAACAAAACATACTCACCTGCGAAATTCAATTTTTTTCTGACCAGAGGCAGGAAATGTTGCTTCCAAAACTTCCACAGGTTTTTCTTTAATAACATCTTAAAATGAGACCCATACAATTCAATACTGCGCATTAAAAAAAGCAAGAAATTTTAATATCCTCCAAACACTTTAGCAATGTTATTTTTCAAAAGCATCACTTCATTCACATTCAATCGAATCACAAAAGAAGGCATGCTTTTCCATATTTTAAATATTTTAAGAAAAATTTTTAGTCAAGTGATCAATTATTATTTCGAGATCTTCATTAGCTTGAGTCTCCAAAAAAGTGACGCAAACTCATAATTACCCACTAAAATAAAAGTTCAGCGTACTCAAGTCCGTACTACAGGCTGCTAAAAATAACATTACATCCTTTTACAATTTCAGTAGATGTTTCAAAAATTAGCCAAGTCTATACTTCAGTCAGCGAATGTTAGACTATATGCAGGAACCCAATCCTACAAAAATAATAATTTCGACATAATAAGACTTATTCCACTAGAACGTACATCAAACGCCGGCCAATTACTGTTGGAATGATTCTCTACATATATTTTTCCACCAGTTAATCCTTAAACCCTGTTTTTTTGAGGTTTTTTCATAACCAGTCAATACTTTATCGAAAAAAAAAAATTCTGCTGATGAATGTTAATCAAATAAATGAGTCAAATTTGCAGTAAAATTCAACTCAGTCAGTAAAATTGTGCTTAAAAAATCGTTGTTATTGAGTTATTATGTACTACTGGAGACTGGATTTTCTTCCCGTTCTACTTAAAGTCAATGTGATTACTTTAAATTAAGATAATTTGTATCTTAAGATTTATTTGATTACCTAAAGAAACTTGTTGACTTTTCTCGTTGCATTAAACCATTTTTATTGTTTAACAAAAATTATCGGACATTGCCTTATCCTTAAAAATTTCGAATGACGCCATTTTTTCATTTTTATCATGAAAATAAGTCAAAACATTTTTTAATTTTCAATTTATTAATTTATCTCAATAAAAACAAATGTTTTCCAACTGAAAACTCCATATTTGACCGCCTTAATCGATTTGTCTATTTGATGGCTCATTTTGTTTTACTCAAAAATTTTAAAAATTTCAATTGTTTTATATCAACGGTTGAAAAGTTATAAAAAATTATTATGAACATCTCGAAAATTACACCCTGTAGTGTACTCCCGATTCAAAATAAAATGTTTCGATTATCGAAAGTGAGCTTAACTGCAAAGCAACTTTTACGAGACGCTCAATTATGGGTGATGCTTTGAAGTTGAGCTTACTTTTCGATAATCGAAACATTTTATTTTGAAACGGTAGTACAACAATTCGTATCGCAAATGATTTCAATTTTTAGTTGCTAAATTATATATTTGACACATTTATGCAATTTGCAATATTTTTAAACAGATTTTCACTAAACAATTCATTGAAAACTCGAGTAATTATTCTTATTGATTAACGGTAATTTTGTTTCACAAGAAATTCATTTTCTCACACTTTTTCTTTCTCATTTGCTATTTATGCTTTTGAAAAAGTTTGACAAATTGATACGCAGTTGAAAATGAAATCATTTTGTTCAACACAAGTGTTTCAGGGCTCTTTTTTCGCTAACGCTAATCGAAGCGACTTCTCATTGCCACAAATGACCCATTTAAAAATTTAACGCTTAAATCTATACAGCATTTGCGATAAAAAACATTGTTCTCCAAGTATAACGTTATAAAATCGAAATCACTCGAGCAAAACGGTAAGTTTTGAACAAGTTTTTCTTCTAATTTGAGTAATATTTCAAAAGAATTCATTAGACTAATGAGAGGATTATCTTAAGAATGGTGTGAAGCGAGAGGCTTTTTAACTTGACGAAAGATAGCGTGCAGACAGTCAATTGAGTGTGTGAAATTGTCGCTTTGATTCTTTAAGTTAATCAAGCAAAAATAAGCAAATTCAATCAAACTTGAACAAAATGAGTTTCGTTTATTTCTCTTAAGCTCTGAAAATATTCGCCTCCGAACTATGCATTTAACGCTACCATTAAGATTCTACTATTTTATGTGATACTTCAATGTTTTCAACCATTTTTTATATGTTAAAAGTGCTTTATAATTTGAAATTTAAATTTTTGTTTAACTTTTTAACAGTCAGCGTTATATCACAGTAGGGTTAAGCTAAATCACGGCACGTAGTAAATGATGATTTTAGTGAATATTTTATAACCGTAGAAATGTTTAAAATAATTTCAAATTTAATTTGTATATTTTTAGTAAATGGATGCAAATTTTCATTTCTCTTTTGTTTCAAAATACACTCTAAACGAATTTTAAATAACAGTAGGGAATTCTCATTAATGCGTCAATGTTTCACAGGAGGGTAAAGTTGAAGCCACCGCACGTGGAACTTGCTAAATATAAATAATTTTCAAAGTTTTCAAAATTTTCATATTTTCAAACTAATGAGTATAGAGTGTGACTCGGATCCAACTTTTTGATTTCTTATCCAGTCAATTCTGGTCTTAAACTAGCTTCATTCAACAAAGGAAATCTTATCCAAAAAATTCACAGTTCATTTATTTTATCATTGCGCACTACTTCGCTACTAGTATCTACTTCCCTACTAGTTTTAATCAATTCAAGTAAGACCATAACAATAACCTACTATTACTATAACTTTTACGTCACTTACAGAGGTTTATTTATAATTATCACTCACATTCTTTTCGTTTTAATCTAGTTGCCGATCAGCTCTCTTGCATTAACATCTGTCAAACTTATGTGTGAATATTTAACGAGCCTAATCGATTGTAATTTTGATCTAATTTTATAGTGCAATAACATCTTCAAAACTAACTCCATCTGAGCAATCTAATTCTTGTTGCCAGCTATATAATTAAATAATGTGCATAATGTATTGTAGTTATTGAATACAGAGGGGACAGAATGTCTTGATTGGGCGGACGTTGAGCGAAATGACATAACGATAGCAAATGTCACATGACGTTTTGCGCTATTTGACGTTTTTTAAGTCCATCCCAATCGAAATTTTCTGTCCACTCTACAATGGTATTGCTTTTGGCATTCACTCTAATAAACTAAAATCTGTTCATTTAAACACAATTGAAAATAGGGAAAATTTTACTTTTAAATGTGTTTATATTTGTCGCGAGCTCTGATCACAATTGATGCGCGTTTAAGCAAAAGAACCTTAAATGGTTGGTCCTGTGCAAACTTTTTCCGAAACCTGTGCCTCCTTTTCTTCTCCTATTACCAATTTTCGCATGCTTCTCGTTTACATATTACTAGCAGCGCCATTGTTCGAAGTTTATTTTTGGTGTCTTTCGCAATATGTTATGTTTTATCGATGAAAGAGCTTTATTTCTCATGTATCTATTTAAAGCAAGAAATACGTTTTAACCATAGCTGCACATTCATCATTATTCATTCTCAGATTCGTTATCATTTCAAAGAGAATCATAATTAAAAAACTTTTTTAGTTATTAAATGAGAAACTTTTTTAAACACATTGTTTCAAATTGCTGGCCATAAAAACTTTGCGAAACTAGAAAAATATTCGACAAAAACAAAATAAGTGAGTAAATGAAGAGAGTTAAGAACAGCGATTTTAAAACATCCTTTAAAAAAGTGAAAACAAAGACAATTGTGTCCGCCAAGTCTGATGACATTGTAGCAAGAGAAGAGATTGTGTTTATTTTATTTTCTATTTTCCATTTTTCTTAACTGGTCCATTATTCGCAAAGCCATCATCTATAAGTTATTCAAGCGTCATTAATCTCGATGATATCAATTGCTGAAAATCAGTTTTTTATGTAAAACTAAAAATTTCAGGATAAGTTTTTAAATTATGATTCGAAAACGCAAAATGTAAGTTGATATGATTGAATTAGACTTTTTTCTTTTCAAAAACTCATTTCAATAGCAATTATACACAAAAAGTTTAATCCGGTTCGTAATCTCTTTTTTTGTAGACAGCACAATTAATAATGTTGAGCTACCCCGTATTTTTACGTCAAATTTCCATATGTTTCTTGCTAAACTAAGTTTCATATATCAGTTCTTTGTAGCAATAAAGCATAGGGCAATTATATGCTTAATTTAGCATATTTATAGCAATAAATATAATATAGTAACAATTATTTATCACTCTAAACTGTGCACAGTTATTTTGATAATCAGTTTTAATCAATTCATTATTGTATTTTTGACATTTTAAATTGCCTTTTTCTGAATTCGCAAACTCATTATGTTTTAGTAAAAAAGGCATTTTATTGCGCCTTTTTCGGCATTATAAGTGTAAAATTTTTAAGAGTGTAGCGTTCTTCATATACACTTGTGCTTTTATTTTGTGTCTTTTATTGAAGAAAAATTTTTAAAAGTCAATTCAAGCTTGTGCGATAAGTTATTTATAATAATAATAATTTTCTATTTGCATTTTCCTCGCTACACCTTCGCTCCGAAGAATTTTCTTTCACTCTGAAAAAAGTTAAATAAAGTTTTTTAAATAAAAAAGTTAAAATGAATAGCTAAATTAATGGTGTTAACTTCTTTTGAGTGTAAACATTATTTATGGGTTTAAAAATTTTCAATTAGAAAAAGTTTTAAAAGTTTGTAAAAAGAAAACTTTTCAACCCTTCAAAACTCTTAATTGCTCGAATCAAAAGCGCGTCGATTTCTTGAAACACTTCTGCGCTTCATTTACCCATTTAAAAAGTAATCGACGTTTAAGCGCTTTAAAAATTGATGTTTAATGTAGGAGGAGGAGAAGTGGAATCGATTATCATTAGCCGCACGATTTTAGGTTACGCATTTAAGTGCTGAGAAATAAGCGATAAAATTTTAGAATTTAAAAGAGCATCAGGTGTATGTCTCCAAGTCTAGCAAATGATTTCAAAGCGTTGATTGGTGTTTCGAAAAGTGGAAAGTGTACTTGTTTTGGCGAATATCACGCGCAAAACTGAAGTTAGCCGTAGCTTAAAACATCGTGCGAACAATTTTTTCAAGCATTCGATTCTGAAAACGCTCACAATCATTAAGACCACAGTTTTTGCTTCTTTTCACTCACTTTTAACCGAAGCATTTAGTTTTGAATGCCGTAATTGAAGTGTATCTTCATTCAAACAGTGAGACAGAATGTCGACCACCACGAGAAAATCACTTATTTCGCGAAAAAATAAATTTTCACAATGTTTGGCAAATGTGCTCGAAAAGGAGTGCGTGAAAGAATGTCTGGCTGAATTCATCGGAACCTTTGCTTTGATCGTAAGTAATTAATTCCATTTTTCTCAAAGCTTTTCACCGCTGTTAATACAGATTGCGCTTTTGAAAACAACGTCTATCTTTGCGTAATTCTTTTATCGCCAAGATTTCCCAGAATTCGAATTTTTCTGCTTCGATTCATGTAAAGTGCTTATCGAAAAGGCAACAATACAAATTGCTTTTGCTAGCAGTTATCACATACTTTACGCGCTTAACTTATGAAAACAGTAGCTCGATTACGATTTAATGTTTCCCTGAAAAAAAAAACACCAGAAACGATAAGCTTCACAATAATGTAAAACGAGCGACAAATGGTCATGTGAAAGAATTTTTTAATTCTTTAAATTACGCTTGTGCAACTGTCAAAATAAAAAGGTAAAAAATTTCCACTTTTCATTTGAAGTCAATGTAAAACTTCAATCATCTCGTTAATGAATGAAATTAAAACATTTTAGAGCACATTGATTAAGGCGTTTAGGAATTCAATTTAGAAACACAACGAAGAAATAATTTTCTCGCTCAGCATTGAGCATTTTTTAAAACAGTTAAAGTTTATGTTTTAAAATGAATGGCAGAACAGCTTTCGCAACACTTTCTGCAGTTGTGACAATGTGTGTTACGTGAAATGAATTGACATACGAAATAAAATTGTGAAAAATGAAATTTGCTCAAAACAAACAATTCGAGCAAAAACGTTTGAGGAAAGAAATCGTGAAAAGCAAGTATGCAAACATTGAATTCGTTTAAAATGAATTTGTAAACATGAATAAAGTGATCGTGGCAGCAGTTGTACTGTCAAACGTTGCTTGAATTCTCCGAAATTGTAGTCAATGCATATGAAAATGACATTGAAATTTGACTTTTTTTAGATTTTAATTTTGAATGTGTATTTGAATTTTCATCACATGCACTGTTTGAAAAGCAAATTAATTTCGATGCAAAGATTGCGAATTAAAAAAAATTACGCAAATAATTAAAACAATACACGTGCATTGTTCTTTTCCATGCTTAACAAGCGCCTCTTGATGAATTTTCGGTCCACATACATAAATTACGAGAGAACTTATTTGTAATGAAAAACTTGAAGTAATTGACTTTTCGCTTTTGGATAGAAAAACCGGAATCGTTTCAAACGCTGATGCTTATTGTGATAGTTTTCGAAAATAGAGAACTTTTATTATTGACCCAGAAACTAGTTAAAAAGTAAACAAATGCTATGTTTACACACAAAAACGCATTCTGTGTGTTTACTCTGTAGTAATTACATGCTTCGGAAGAGAATGCGGTTCATTTTCCGAAAATGAACATTTTCTCAATTCGTGAAATTTCGAAGTAACAAATGCCGAAATGAATGAGAACAGTATGCTGCTGAGTTCGCATTTTGCAATTTCTTTTGTCAACATGAAGAAAATTGAAATTAAAGTGAAGTGAATTTTATTCAAGCCGCTTTTATCAATCAAGCTCACCGTATAAATTATTGTTCCTAATGAAATGCATTGTTCACCGCTTGTGTTCGGCGATTTAATTCAAATTTCAGAATTCGAGGCTAGCAAAAAGGCAACAAATGAAAGTACTTTGATCGCATAATTACAAGCATTTTGAATTGCAGTTCTCGACTTAAAATAGGTTTGTGTAATGAAAAATTAATTGCTGTGTTGATGTGTTTCAGATTGTCGGAGACGGAGCGATCGCCGCGTTTCTTTTGAAAGATAAAAAAGCAAATCCATTTGTGGCTTGTTTCTGTTTCGGTATCGGAGCTTTGATCGGCATATCTGCTTCTTTGAATATCTCAGGTGAGCATGCAACACTACTATTGCTGATGAAATAATTCAACTCTTCACCGTGACGAATGAAAGTTGTAAAAATTTTCTTCTCGCATGACACAAATCTGTTGATGTACTTGTTAATATCAAGTTCAACAATTGACCCATGCAATGTAGAAATTTTTTTCAACAATAGCCTCAGGTTTAAAGAAAATAGTCACCGATCATTAACCACGTTCTAATTACATTTTCTTCAAATTTTTATTTTATTCGGAATTTCTAAAATTAGGCGGCCACATCAATCCTGCGGTTACTGTTGCATTCGCCGCTCTAAAAAAATTTCCGTTGCGCAAAGTATGGTACTATTTATTAAGCCAATATCTGGGCGGTTTTGTCGCTGCTGCAGCTGTTTTCGCCATGTATTACGATGGGATTAATGAATACGACGGAGGCGTGAGGTCCGCATTCAACTCATCTACCAGCACAGGAGAAATTTTTGCAACTTATCCAGCACCACATCTTTCCATTTTGGGCGGTTTCGTAGACCAAGTATGTTTCGCTTCTATCTTCATTTGCTTTTGTTCAAATAATATAATTTTTAGGTTATAGGTACAGCGATTCTTTTGTTCGCTGTTCTCGCTGTTACAGATGAAAATAACATCAAAACACCGAAAGGCTTGATTCCGCTGGTACTAGCGTTCGTTATTACTGGCGTTTGCGTCGCGTTTCACTTAAACGCTGGCGCCATATTGAATCCGGCCCGTGATTTAGCTCCAAGACTATTTACAGCTGTTGCCGGCTACGGATGGGAACCGTTCCGGTAAGTCGATTGTTTAAGAAAACTTTATCACTGAGCAATGTTGCATTAGATCGCCTCAAAACGGGCATTATTGGTACGTTACTGGTGTGCTCGGACCTCATATTGGAGCTTTGATTGGCACCGCTGTCTATCTCTTAACAATTGATCATCAAAATTTACTTTTGCTAAACGACGAGAGCGGAAATGTTGAAGTTGAAGAAATAAGACCAACAACAAATGGTAAGTTTCTAAATAAGTGTATTAGGAGCGTGGACTTAAGAAAATTTTCAGCTAAAAATACTGTGGCGCAAACGGATACAATCCGCAGGCGTTGCGAAAAGGTATCGTTTGGGTACTGAGGCGCGATTCGGATAATGAAAGTTTATTGAAAATAGAAGTTGAATACAATTTTAAAGGAATAAAAGAAACGCGAACATTCAAAAGCAACTTTTGCGAGAAGAGCTCAAACACCAAACTAAAATTAACAGAGTTTAAAATGAGTCGAGTGTGAGTACGAGTAACTGTGACTTTAGACTGTCGACTAACGACTGACTTTAGTAGCGCAAATCCATGCTATGAATACTAAATAATAATCAAGAAGAGTGATAAGATTATCCTTCGTTTATGAGTTGTCAGGAAATCCGCGACAATACTTTATACGACTTTATAAAAAGTTAAACTGTAGAAACTTCGATGAAAAAGCGTTCGATTAGCCCAAACACAAAATGTTGCTCTTCCCTTTTGGTCAAATGCAAATAAGAACAATTAAAAAATTAAGCTAACAAGCAAAGTTCTTTTTAGCCAGCTCCCGATTTCAATAGAACTTAATAGTTAGAGAGATTTTCATATGGTCGTAAAGCAGCGAACTTTGCGCGTAAATGAATTTATTCGTGAAGTGAGTGAAGTTTCCTTCCTTGTAGGAAGATTTCATTTAAAGCCGCTGAAGAGATATTTGCAGTCCAAGATTTAAGGAGCTGAGCGCTTATGTTCAAGACTAATTTCTTCTCTTTTGTGATTAAAAACTCGCTGTTTCATTTTCATTTCTTCCTCTTTATTCAAAACTTTTATTTTTTCGTTAAACATATGCTTGTGAATCGACATGAATGTGAGATAAAATTACAAACTTATTAATTGTTTAATGATTTAGTGAAATTTTTGAATAAACCCCGAAAAATTTTCTTTTTAATTGAAGAGCTACTATCAAAATGTTGCGCTAGTTATCAATATAAAATTATATAAAATAATAATAAAGTATATTTAAAGTAAACATCTTGAAAATGTTTTGGCTGCAACTCTAAGTTTAAATGATTTGTTAGCCTAAATTCTTACTTAGGAATCATTTCTTCTCAGCTACTAACAAAATGATAAGTAATTTCCGCTTGAGTTTTCACTTAATATTCATTTTTGCTATCTTATCTTGAAACCGGAGGTAACTTTCAAGTGTGTTTGATCGGGAATGAAATCTTTAATTTCTTATTTTCATGAATAAAATCAAAACCTGACTATCACATTTGTGAGATACTCGTTTTTAAGATGCTTGAGAGCAAGAATCAAGCAGGAAAAAGATTTAGAAGATAAAAGTAGATTCATTTTTACTACTCCTTTAAATTCAAATTATTATAATCAATAATTTATTTAAAATAAATTATGTTTAAGATTCACTACACACTTTTTAGTGAATAAAATATGCATTTAGAGTTATTAACTAAGTAAAATTTTAGTTTTTACTTATAATTCTACATTTTTAAACCAAACTGCCCCCAAAATATAAATTGACACATTTTTATTTTTAAATATATTTTTTATTTTATTAAAGTATGGAATTATTCTAGTTTTACCAGCTATTTTAATATTCAATACTCATCATTGAATGTTATTTATAAGTTATTATGCTTTTTCTACGTATACACTTATCAAATGTCAAATTAAAAATTTTAGGCACGTACCACGATCAAAGGAAAGGGAAATTTATTTCGATATGATGCGTTTCAGATATTTTGAAAATGTCTGGCTTGTTTACAAATAACACAAATGCGATTGAAACCTGAGATAAAGAAATTATACTTATGCCCATGATCGAATGAAAGTGAACGAAAAACCGCTCTAATCACTCCGTTTTATTCATCACACTAATTTTAATTTTGTTTTTTTCGATTTGACAAACAGCAAACATAAAAGAGACTGTTTTGAGTGGCGATAAGAAACAAATAATGATGGCTTAATGAAATAGGTGAATGAACCCATCTCGAGCGGAACACCTCTCGTCTTTTTTGAGAACAATTTTATTTTCGACAAATTATTTTTCGAGCTTTCAATTTTAAGACTATTAATTAATGTTGAAAATAAACTGTAAATTGATGAACATAATTATACAAATAAAACTTGATTAAAAAAAAGTTTTCCACTTCATTTTATCTTTAATAGCTAGTTTAAAGTTAAATGAATTTTAAAAGATTAATTAAAACAAAAACGTTAAAGATAAATTTGTATTGTAGGAAATCATTCGCCGCAAATTAAACACACACTTCTTCTCTACAACTTTCACATTTAAAAGTTTTGGCATATTTGCTCGTTAAACGTAATTTTGCTTGCACTAAATGGTGAGCTTCTTCATTTTAAATAAATAATCAACTGCGACGAGTTAATCGTTTAAATGCTTGTTAGCCTTCAAAACATCGTCGATTTAATTTATTTTATTTGAATTTAATTTATTTATTTTTCATTATTCTCGAGAAATAATGTTGAATGTTGTTGCTTTGTCTTATTTGATTTTTTATTTTCTTTTAATTCATTTAGAATGACAAAAACTTTTTTTTGAACAGCTCAAAATTAAAATTTTACTTTGCTAAAGTAGGTTAATTTTTTAAATTTCTAAGTGCAAGTTTGGAATTCAATAAAAGTATCGCTTAAAATTTTGCTAATCTAATCTTTGAAATCATGTGAAATATTGATTTCAAAGTCAATAAAATGACTTCAAAGTTTTTTATTATTATTTTCTTTAATTATACTATTGAGCATTAATGTTAGATAATTTAAAACTTAATTAATGTATTTTATTCTCATTTTTGGATTCTCTTTTTACAGAAACTTCACATATGATGTCTAAACTTTAGAAGTGGAAAAGAAATTTTCCTAAAAATCACATTCGCTAACGGAATGTTGCGTTTTTGTTTCCTAAAAATCGATAAATCAAAAGTTAGTCGTTACTTGTTAATTATAGCCTCTGTTACATTATTTGTTAATAATCTTTGTCCTTAATTTTATTAAAGCATTTGTTCTTTATATAAATACAAACTGTAAAGTGGAAAATGAACTCACTAATCAACTATGAATATTAATGAAAAATTTAATTATTCGCTATTGAGGATTCTATCAAATAATCGATAAACTTCTTTGCCTAACATAAACATTTGCAAAAAAATTATTTATGAAGAAAATATTTTCAAATTTTAACGCTGCATATTAACACTCCTTTTTTGCTCCATCCCTCTGAATTAATAGCGATAATCACCAATATTCGCTCGTAAAGATTTGTCTGAAGGCTGTGTTTCGCTTTTTGTTTTAATTACCCAGACAGAAAAATTAATTTTGTGCGTGATTGATGCTGAAAAAAATGTGAAAAGTGATACAAAATTTTTTTGCATGCGCTTTAGCCTCACTATTCATATAAATAATAATCACAGTACAAAGAGTTACAATCATAAACATTCGTGCTTCGCTGTTTGTTGCAAAACATGAGCAACTCGGCTATCGCCAATGAGATAGTGCAGAGCAACAACTGTACAAATGAATATTCGAATAACAATTTTTGAACAATTTTTTTGCGAAAGTTTCAAAAGTAACAACTTTCAAACGAAAGTGTTTTCTAACTGAAAAGAATATTCGGGTGTTTGAAAAAGTTTAAAAGAAGTGAAGAGGTCGATTTTTGTGAATTTTTACTCGCCAGCCATTGTTGAAACGAATTTTTCTTTTGCACAAAAAAATTGTTTTGCTTCTTTTCGAGTCTAAACGCGAGCGCAACAATGTGAAAACAAAAGTGAAATCACAAATTATTGGAAAGAAGCTATTTTTCTCAATTTCAAGCAATTTCGACATAAAATACATTGAAAATGAAAAAAATTGCTAAAAGTGGCGTRTGGGTGGACCAAAAGTCTTAAAATACTAACGACAATTTAGAAAGTGTTATTTTGATGGTATGTACAAAATTTCACAAAAATATGTTTTAAAAGCGCTAAGAAAATTACAGTAAGAGGCAAAACAATTCCCCACTCTAGCATGCATATGCGCATTTGGGGTGGGGAATTGATTTGCCTCTTA
>NCKU01003085.1:0-16302 GCA_003675995.1 Dinothrombium tinctorium | reverse complement strand
TGTTTATTTAATTGAAAGCGCAGTTTTTGAAACATAAATGTTTGATAAAGGTTCCGCATATTTTTTATTCACCCTGTAAAGTAAGCGAAACCAAACGAACTAATATATCTAAAATAGAAATCATATTAAAAATTATCATTTGCGAGAATGAACAAAATTTGATCGATAATTTGATCAAATCAAGATCAAAGCTCTGTTATTTTCAGACCAGAAAAGTTGAAATGAGAACCGTAGTGTTAAGAAACGGTAAAGAATGACGTGGTAACAAGTTGGTAATGGGATAGACATTTTTAAAAATTTTATAATAATTTATTGAGCTAGGAATGAAGTTTGTGGTAATGGTTTGTACAGTTCTATTTAATTGTACTTATGCTGGTTATTGTGGTTAAAAAAGCTCTATGAATCACGGCTTAAACTCGTGGGAAGGGTTAACTGGATAATGGTTTTGAGGGGTATCGGATTTATGGGATGCGGGATTTACAGGACGGGACAGGACAATCCTTTAGCTTATGGGTTACGGACGGGTTCGGGAGTTACATTTTCATCCCGTTTCCACCTCTACATGTAATTTTTTTAATTATAGAAATTTAAATTTTAAAAAGTTGAGCACGTTTAAAGCATTGTGTAAAGTTAATTGAATAAAAATGGACTAAAGTCAGTAGATCATTTGCATAAACTCACTTAAGTTTTTGTTGATTGAGCGGTTCTACCGATTCAAAAACAAACGTTTCTATCAGCGAAAGTAAGCTTATATAATTGCAAAGCAACTTTAACGAATTTGTATTGCTTTGCAGTTAAGCTCACTTTTGATAATCGAAACATTTATTTTGAAACTGTAGTACAATGAAATTTAGGAAACTCAGCTTGTAAATCCGTGACTGAATGAGAATTAAATAAAATAAATAGTCACTCAAAACTTTTGATAGATTTTAAAATATTTGAAAATTAAATAACAATTTTCCATATAAAAAATGAGAATTTTTTTACTTGATTGATTTGCTTCGATAAACACTCCAAAAATCAATTTTACAGTAAGTGATATAGAAAATGGCCACGAATTTTAGTGCAACGCTATAAGAGAATTACAAGCGCAGTCATTTTAACAATTTTGTATGCCATTTAATTTATTTTTGAAAATAATTATGGAAAACGAAAACGAAAATTTTAATGTATAAGCTCTCAAGAAGACTCTGGGAAAGGTCTAGTGAGATTAAGTCAAAATCTAGAGAAATTGTGAATTAATTCAATAATTCTCTTTAAATGCCTAGAAATATACATTAATTGTGATAATTTTCTACTCATTTAAAGATAGCGGCGTCGATAGCGAGCTCGAAGAATCGATGGCTGATGAGCAATTAGCTAAAATATTTGACCCATACGACCGAACAGGAGCGACTCCACTCACACCTGACCCCACAAAAACACCATTTTACATGCCCACACCGTTGCCATCGGCCGATTTAGCTCCGTTGCCAACGGATGAAGAAATATTCGGTAAATTATACAATACAAAACATTCTCGACTTATATCACTCTCCAATAAATAGGCAAAATCCAAGAAGTACGTAATCGACATAAACAAGAAGTTTTAGATTATCAAAGAGCGCAAAAGCTAAATCAAATGAGAACGATACAAGGATTGAAGACAAAACTCGCAGAACGCAGACATCGTCGAAGCAGACTTGAAATGCATAATCGTGAGTTACAGGCGCTAAGCGAAACACCGTGAAAATAAATTCATGATATAGAATATAAACTTTTCGAGAAGTGCCTTAACTCCAAGTAGATCGTTACATTCATCGATCATCACTATGAAATATGAGCATTACACTTATATGAACAACAGAGAGAGAGAGAGAGAGTGAGAGAGAGAGAGAGAGAGAGAGAGAGAGAATTTCTCTGAGATTATCTGATGATTGTGAAATAATGCAGTATAGAATCAAAGTAATGAACAAAAAAGATCGCTGAATTTTATCACAAACCAAAAGAAGATCATTGTTTTATAGAATAATTAAGTTATTAGTGAAATATTTATAATAAACATCAGTTATCTCACAATGTAACATTTGTGTTTGTTTCGTTCACTTATTAAATAACACTGATGTAAACTACGAGCGATGATAAACAAATTGACAAAAGATAGCAAAATGATCGCTCAAAAGATCAAAATTTATGATCAATGAAAATTTTGCTTTTTCCTCTTCGTTAAAAACGTCGTAAAGAATGCATGTATGAACGTTCGCCCGAATTCAATGATGCATTTGCAATGCCTGTATGAGACATGATACCAGCCATTGGCAAATTACCATTATTGCCAAAAATGTTACCAGCAGGAGTGATGCTGCTTCCAATCAGAGAAGGATTGATTCCTGGTTGGCCACGAGACCGTGAATCTCCAACTGATGAATCTGCAGCAAAAACAAATTATAAAATTATAATTATTTTTAAAACTTACTACTGCCATATGAAAGTTTCCCGATTGTTGTAGCTGGAGTGCGGTCATTGGCCGACCAATCTCCACGGTCGCCAACAAATGAGCGGGGATTTGATGCGTAACTATTCACGCTTGAATTTAAAGTTTTGTCCAAGTATCGCTCTCGTCTGCTTTCATGTATTGGTTTCCATTCATCTCGACCTCCCCCTCCTCGTCTGTCTCTATCTCTTGACTGCGGGACTCCGCCTCTGGAAGAGTCACGATAAAATCCACTTTGGCCACCGCCACCTGCTCGTCGATCATCGCGATCATGACCATGTCGTGCTGATTCTCGTCGTATTTCATAATCAGTCCTCGATGTTGTACTCGATGGAATGTCTAATTTGCTTCTTTTGTAACCGCCACCACCATCACCACGTCCATCATAAGGGCCGTGACTGTTACGAGCGTCAAAGTCACTAAAACTGTTTCAATGAAAGAGGATAGAAGGAAAGAGAAAGAGTTTATAAAGCAAGATGAAATAATGAAAGAAATCGTACCGTGAAGCCGTGGATTCGGAGAAAGGAGTCCTACTGGCAGCAGCTGGTTGTTGATCTAGCCTTGCTGCTGGTCTTTTACGCTCTTCCCAATATGGTTCAAATTCGCGAGGAGCATGACTTTCATAAATTCGTTTCGGACCTCCGGCAGTAACACGTCCGCGAGAAGGTTCTTCAATGCGATGCGGAATTTGAGCTTGTCTACGCCTCAATTCTTCTCGCTCTCTTTCAATCCTTTCACGTTCTAAACGCGCTTTTTCTCTTTCGAGTCTAATTAGATCAGCCTTTTCTCGCTCTAAACGTTCTCGTTCCTGTCTCAATTTTTCTTTTTCCCTTTCAAGTCGTTCTCTTTCTTCTTGATTTTTACGTTCAACTTCTCGCTGATGCCTTAATTGCTCTACTCGCCTACGTTCAGTTTCCCGTAATTCTCTTTCGCGTTCTCGCCGACGAATCGCTCTTTCAGTCTCAATCCGCCTCAAAAGTATAGGATTAGTTGTGACACTAGTAGGAATTGTTCTGAAAGTTCGACGCATGGCCAAAAAAGAAGCAACAGGTCTCCTTATCATAGGTCTGCGTATTGCGATTGGTCTACGTATGAATTTCCGTACAGGACTCGGTTGCCTGGTTCGTTCACCACTTTTGCTTCGGTCCCTCGATTTTCGCTCTTTAGACTTCTTACTATCAGAATCATCTTTCTTTTCATTTCGATCTTCTTTCTCTTCACTTCCTGCTTTACTCTTTTCCTCCTTCTTTTCGTCATCGTCATTCATAGTTTCATCTTTTTGAGATAATGTATCGGTCTTCTCCTCTTTGTTTTTCTCGCTTTCTTTCTCCTTCTTCTCCTTTTTCGATGTCGATGTCGACGACGAAGACGAAGTCTTCGAACGCGACGATATGCTTGACTCACCCTGACGGTTCTTCGGAAAATACTTTTAAATGTAAGCGAAATTAAGTTGAAATGGTTAAAAAATAATTACTTTTTCGACTGTGATTGTTCTTCCGTGTAGTTCAGTTTTGTTCAGATGCTGAATGCATTTTTCTGCTTGTTCGCCGGTTTCCATCGTTATGAAACCGTAACATCGCGATCCCGGTATACGTGTGTTAGTAATTATTTTCGCTGAAACCACTTTACCGTATTTACGAAACAACGTTTGCAAGTCAGAAGCTCTTGTGTTTGGAGACAATCCGCTCACCCAAACATTTCTACTGCTCATCGAAGCACCAGAAGATTTTTTATCTAAAGATATACTGATATCAGTATATTCTGTAATCGTTTGCACTGTTCGCACGCAAATCGATTTACACTTCATCGCACAATCAAAATAAATTAAACTTGATCAAGTCGTAATTTTTCTACATTCAAAAATTTTCAATATTTTCACTCTATCATGACTGCTAACAAAAACACATTAAGCTAAACTAAATTGTATTCAGTGCTCACACAAATGTTAATGATAAAATGCTACAACTGTTTGCAAGGCGCTATCTTTACAAGGGAAAAACAAGCGTATTTACCTGAACTACTAGTGCTTGATTTCGATGATTTTGTCGTTGATTTCGAGCTGCAAAAGAGAAGAGAAAAGCTTGAAATTATACTATTTTTAAAACGCGAATAAGTAAGCATAATGTTGTTTAGGGCTTTATTATGTGACAAACTCGCAACGTAAGTCAAATTCACTTTCGAGAACGAATATTTGGACGAGTTGTGTATAAAATGAGAAGCACTTCCAAAGATATTTCACTGCTCTTTAAATTTCTTCTATAATCGTAAAAAGGTAGATTTCTCTCTCTCAATCGCATCTCATGACTTCAACAAACCTCTTTGACTTTGATGATTTTTCACCTTCTTTCGAACTGCTATCTTTAGAAGCGGCATTGTTAGAGCTTACGGTCACTTTTTCGTCAGCTTTTGTCTCGTCTTTTGATTCGGTAAGACTCTGGTTTAAATCTGAATTGTTTTTGCTGCTTTCCTGAGATGAGATATTCTCTTCATCCTTTTTTGAGTTTGAATGTTTTTTATTTTCGTGATTTGAACTCGAAGAAACGGCAGTCATGTCCAGATCTACGTCAAGTTCGCTCTGTGTATCATCAACATGCACAACTAAAGACACATCTTCACTCAGGTTCGCTCGACCGCCTGATGTGTCCATAGAGTTTACATCATCAGCTGTCAAAGGTGCCTCTGAGGGCACAGCTTCGTGCTTCTTTGGAGAAGACTTAACAGAACCATTCTCATTTGCTTCATTATCCTTTGATGGTATATCTTCGCGCTGCTGATCTTCTGTTGCTATCAAAATTTTTGATTATAGAATAGGATTTAATAATTAGAGGAGAAAAATATCAATAATCATACAGTTCCACTTTGCAAGCTGAAAACGTTACCGCTTTTTGCGAATTCAATTCCGATGAGTGCCGTGGCAAAAACTAAATGAATGAAACCCGAGTTGGGATGAACTTAGAATGGTGAAGATTTGTGAATGGAGTGCTATGGAGGATTTTCAAATGAGGAACTTGGTAAGTGAAATGAAAACGTTTTTTAACCAATAGTCTCGTTATTCACCATTTAATCTATAAACAAATTCTATAGTAATAGAAATTACTATTGCTAAGACAAATCCACATTAAATCCGAAAATAAGCCATCTTCTTTCAGGCTTCAAAAACTTATAAGATTGAAATTGGAAATTGATATGTACCATGAAGAAATATTTCTTCAGTAACCAAAATGATTCAACATGTTTCATAAGTTCGTCCTGAGTGCCAGAGCCAGAAAAACAAGCAAACTCTTCATGTATAGATTTGGTTGATTAACTAGATTTGGTGAATACCAATCCATGCGCTATTCTTTGGTAGTCCAAATTGTAGGCCCAACTCGGGTTTGCAATTGCCTTCAATCCTGGTCGTATTTGCATATCGCAATTGTTTCGCAGGTTTGCGGAGCACAAATATACACATTTAACAGTTCCTCATATCTTACCTTTGTAATTATCCTTTCGTGGATCAGTTAAATCCAAAACTTCATCCTGTGTAATCACCGAAGAACAGATAATATTGGCATTGGTCATTTCAAGATTTGCCAAAATGCTTACATCTCTATATTCATTTAGCTCATCATCAATATCCAATTGTAATGCATCTTCGACAATATCAGCCGCTTCTAACCCCGTTCGCTCCGTTTTCGGACTCTTATTGCGATTTTCGGCGCTTGTTTTCGATGATTTATGCGTGTCTTTTTCTTCGAAACTGCTGTTTTTCTCAGGTTCAGAATCATTTGTATCCTGTCCTTCGTTGTCGGACAAGTCAGAATCACACTCATCCTTATCTTTGTGTGTCATTTCTATAAATTGTGGAATTACGGAGAATATACAATTTGAGTGAGCGAATACTTGAATTTTCCTTCTGTCGCAGATGTTTTGCGGTAAAAAGCGACCGCTTTTGATTAAAAACCGCGAATCAAGCGTGTATTATAATAATGAAAACAAGTCGTGAAATCAGCATTTCACAAAAAGCATAAGATCCGAATATGAATATGAAATGATTGAATAGCATCGCTCGATTCGAAAAATACATAGTGGTAGTGGTATTCGAAATTAAAGTCTCGAATATCATTTCATTCGGTAAACGATAAGTGCAAACTGTGAAAATGGCTTTTTATGTCGAGAAATATTGAAACCCAAATTTAAATAAGAGTGATGTGGAAAAAGCGGCGTATTGATTTACACTTACTTCCAGTTTGATTTCCCGTTCTTTTCGACGAGATACTCTTTTTCGGAGTTTCGTTCGCAATATTGAACAGGTATTCATTCGGATTGTAACCATTGTCTTTTAAATACTGCGAACAACAAACGATAATATTAAGATAAAGGAAATAAATGGGTGAATTGTGCGAAAAAGAAAGCGAAAGCACGTTGTCGTCAACAAGGTGTTTTGAAATTGGGACAAAAGAGGATACCTTCTGTAATCGTTCGACGAGCGTTGCCTTAACTCCAGTTTTGTCCAAATTACGCTTTTCGAGTTCATTTCGCAAATCGATCACTTTTAAATCGCTCAATTTTTTGAGACTACAATTGCTGCTGTCTTCATTAGACGCCATTTTTGGCAAATGCATGCGACGAGTGGACGAGCGACAGATGGCGGTGGGCGCGCTTTGGGCGAGAAGCGAAAGCGAACACAATGCAAAATGGGTGTGTTTCTAACGCCGACCGCACTCGACTCTTTCTCTTCTTCTTTCATCGCTTTTATTTCTATTTCCATCGAAACGTATCATTCGTTCGTTCGTCGATTGCTTCCAAACATCGAACGCACTCCTCTCGTTTCATAGTTCGTTCGCTGTTATCGAGAAAAAACGAATAACAAAAATAAGTGTGAATTAGGAAACGAAAGAAGCGTGAACACATCGAACGCGAGCACGAACTTTGTTCGATTTGCAGTGTTCGGAAGCTCATCGCTCGCTCGACCGTCGCTCGACAGTCTCTCGCTTATTCTTTTGTCGTTTACTTAAAAATATGCTCGTGCAAAAAATTGTTTTCATCACTTCGATCGCATCGCTGCAATTATCTTAAAACCAGAATTTCACTCATCAATTTTTGAGCGCTTCTATTTTTTTTGTCAATTTGCAATGTGATCTCTTCTTTCGTTTTTTAATCAGGCCAAATTTGTGGACAACGCTCAATTTACATCTTGTCTTTATCTTTTGGTTGGAATCGTGCTAAGAGCAAAAATGACAATGAAAACTCGTCTGAAATACGCATCTTTCATTTGATTGTGTTAATGCTATAATTTTTATCATGTTTCTCGTCCAATTACTTCTCTTCACTTTAATTATCGCTGTCAAAGGTTTGTACTTTTTATAGTTTATTTGAAATGTGCACTTCGATGTAAGTGAATATAGAGATGCAAAATATTTTATTAAAAGAAAAAGAATCGGAAGTAATTTCATCGAATAATTGATTTTCACAACTTTAAAGCACATTGATTTGCGAAACTCAAAATAGTTGAAGTTTTCAAAACGATGAATGTAATTGCATTATTTTGTTTCTAATTATTTCATTGAACACATTTTACGTTCATAAAATACACTAAAACTCTGTAATCCGATCACTATATCCACCTATTTTCGAAAATGAGATCAAATTAAGGCAAAAATTTTGACTGGACATCGCTTCTTGAAATCCGACAAGCTTTTTCCCAATTTAATTTTTTGTTCTCAATAACATTGAAATTAAAAACTTTGGACATTGATCATTAATTAGTTTTTGATTGACTTAATAAGTTATCAAGTACAATAATAAAATTTAAACTATCATTGAACAATTGCACCGAGAATTATATTAATTTAAAGTTGCAATATACTCTTTTCCAATATTGTCTTGATCTTTGTAAGCATTTAGATCAATTTTAAAAGAAAATGTCGAAATCAATAATAGTCGAATACATAGTCTTAAAATTAATTTGTAATTTGACAAATGATTGAAAAATGGAAAAGGAAAACAGTTTATTCATTCTAACTCTTGCATGCCTTGATTCAAGTGGTTTGAAAATAAATTTTCATTCAACTACATTTCAAAAAGTAAAAATAATTTTACTAATTCTGAAAGCAATTTCTCTTTTAAACTTCACTTTTGAATGTTCTCCTAAGCATTACGAATTCATAAGCCTATTTTGCTATTGATTGTGTCACTCACTTTTTTAATTTTTGCTGTCAAAAAAATTATCGATTTTTTTTTTACGAATTTGTTATTTCGTACTTTTTATCATGTTTTTCGATAATTTTAATATTCGATCAATAGATTTGCTTGTGTTGTCACTTGAAGTAAAATGCTTGAAGAAATATTTGAGAAAAATCATTCAAATGTATAGAAAACTTTCTTTTCCGACATTTATCGATTTTTAACTTAAAAATGTGAAAGGAGCTGAAATAAAGAATATACATTTCGAAGTTGTTTGCTCTTATTTGTGGAGCACTACACGACTTTTGCATTTCAGCATCTAATTGACCAAAAATCGATTCAAACTCATGTATAACACACAATTACTGACTCTGCATTAATTAGAGAAGTTTACAGTTGCAATTAAAGCCAAATGTTTGTCTATCTTTTAAAACTTGCAGCTAAACTTTGTTGTGTATAAATAGATTTTCGCATTCGTTAATTGAAAGCAGTCGTTCGCTGAATTGTTCTTTTTCTTGTTTAAAAAAACCGTTGAAGCTTTAAAAGTATTTTATCTTTTAGCGACAAACGATGAACTAACAGCGAAAATACCAGAAAATTTACTTTATGAACCTCCGCAAAATATAACATTAGAGACGGCGAGCTCTTCAAGTATAATTGTCCGCTGGGAGCCTCCGCAAGCGAAAGAACTTCAAAACAATGCAATTACTGAATACAAAATTCGGTATCGTATTAAAGGTCATGGTAATCGTGAAACAATTACAACTGATGGTAATCGACGTCTCTATGCTTTGAACAATTTGAAAAACGGAGTGCAATACCAAATACGTGTGGCAGCGGTCTACGGTAATATGACAAGTCCATTTAGCGATTGGTATACGGCCGAAACATTTATGGTCGATTTAGATGAAACACAACCTCCCGAAGAGCCTAGTTCCCTGCAAGCTAAAGCTATAGGAAATCACATCACTTTGAATTGGACACCGCCTTTAAATCAGAAAATAATGTTACGCGGTTACACCATCGGGTGGGGTGTCGGATTTCCAGATCGCTATACAAAAGTATTGGATAGTAAAAAGCATAGTTTTGTTATAGAAAACGTTGAACCTTCGTCCGAATACATCATAAGTTTGAGAGCATATAATGCAAAAGGCGAAGGAAAGCCGATCTACGAAAGTGTGAAGACTCCAATTGCAACAACAGCCGAACCACATTCACCCCTAACACCTCCCCTTGGTTTGAAGGCAATCGTACACTCTTCTTCTATTATCGCAGTATATTGGACTGATACAACCTTATCGCGTAACGAACCTGCATCAGATAATAGACGATATATTGTTCGCTATACAAGTAATATAAAAGATCATCCACACAATCCAAGATACAATTATTGCAACACTACTCAGCTAAAGTGTGTCATAGAAGATTTAAGGCCAAATACGCAATATGAGTTTGCAGTGAAAGTGATTAAAGGAAGACGTACAAGTGAGTGGAGTATGAGTGTACGAAATACTACTTTCGAAGCAGCTCCTTCATCAGCGCCTCGAGATTTGACTGTTGTAGGACCAAGTGAAAATGAACCTGGTGTCGTTCACATTCACTGGCAGCCTCCAAAATACCCTAATGGACAAATTACAGGTTACATTTTACTCTACACAGCTGATAATACATTGAGTGATACTGAATGGATGTTTGAAGCTATTGGTGGTGATCGCATGACGCACACATTGAAAAAACTAACCCATGACACGAAATATTATTTTAAAATTCAAGCAAGAAACAGCAAAGGATTTAGTCCGATGTCAAAAGAGGTTTCTTATAGAACCCCTTCAGGTATTCATTTTATTTTCAAATTCGGTCATTTGTTTTCAAATGTTGTTTTCTATTATTTTTGCATGATTTTTGTAAACAGTGGTCTCTAAAACTTCATCGTCCTTTTTTGGTATGTGACTCGATTTGAAGTTTCGAGTTAACAATTTTTTCACTCTTTTTCTTATCATTAGATCACAAAGGCCTTTCCACTCAAACTTTATATTTAATTATTGTTTCGATATCAGCGATAACGGTTCTGCTTTTCATAATTGTAAGCACAATAATCTGTAAAGCAACATGCAATCGTGGTTTTGGCGGTTTGCGAAAGCATAAAGGGTATACTGCTGCAGCTACCAGTCCGGGAGGTAAATCTAAAACAAGAGATCTCAAACCACCCGATTTGTGGATTCATCATCACGATCAAATTGAACTTAAAGGCTTGGACAAAACAAATAATGCAGATGGATCTTTGACCGCGACACCTATACCACGAAATTCGCAGGAATTCTCTGGTCATGACGAGAGTAAGAAAAGCGCATCAGGTTATTCTGATGGACTTTATGATGATTTGCATAAAGGATCGATATCGCCGACAGATACAAACATGTCATTAAGTGGAACATCCACCACTCGTCGCACAGCGCGTGCAAAGCCTATAATGATTCCAGTCGATGCACAATCCACACCTCTTCAAACGAGCACTGCGATAAGCTTCGAACCATCTACAGGCTTATCACGTCCGGTTTATCCTAGAACTCAATTGAATGTGCAAAGAGCACACGTAACTCTTGATCCTGTTGAAGGCAGTTCTACTCAACATCATTTATATGATCCCGTCGCATCTCCTGCACTTCACATGGGTTTAGGAACAGCAGGTGTTGTTACTAATGGGCATCTATCGTCAAATGTCTCGTATTCATCGTCGAACCCAGTCACTAGTCCCACTTCGACTAACACGCTCAACAAACGATTAATGGGTCAGCATTCAATGAAAAGTTTTAGTGTTCCTTCTCCGCCAAATTCTCAGGCAACCCCTCAACCAAAGCACATCGGTGAGTGCACACAAATACAAATAGATTGATTATTAGTTCGCTGTTTCACAGCTGTTCGTCCACAAATTGCGACTAGTCCCCAAAAAAAGACTGCCGCATCGATAGCGTCCACTGGTAAAGCGGTAACAGATAGAAGCAGTGCTTTAACTTCAACACGAATTACATTAGCAGATTCCCTTAAAAAGGAAGATGATTTAGTTGTGAGTATCTCTAACTTACTAAATTCTGAAATTAGCTAATTAAATGTTTTTTTTTTTCTAGTCTACATATAGTACTGAAGAACTTAATCAGGAAATGGCTAATTTAGAAGGATTAATGAAAGATTTGAGCGCGATTACTGCTTCTCAATTCGAAATTAGCAATTAACGAATTTTCGCTATGATGACTCTAGTTATTCACAAATACTAAAGCCGAAATTATGATCGATGCCAACAATCTAAAATCAACTGCCATGATTTATTTGTACTGTAAATAATGTTTGACGGGTTTTTAGTTTCATTTCGTGGAGACAGCGAATCTCTTTTTCCACTCTCTTTATTCACCTACTATTATCGTGTAAATTTTATTGATTCATACGAACTTTTCTGTGCAAAACTAAGTCAATGTGACTTTTTTTACCTTTTGTTAGTTTTATCAAATACATTTTTTAAAAAAGTAAATATTAAAATACGAAAAAAAGACTTTCTTATAACAAGAAGATAATGTGCCAATCTTGTAAAAGACTGAACAAATTTCCATTTACAGCTTTTTTCGTAATTACTTTGTGCCTAAATATGTGAATTTCAACGTTTGTATTCATTTATTATATTTATTTCTTAACATCTTAACGAATCAAATTCAATGTGCCATTTAAATGTTGCTTTTTTATTATTTATAAATAATCAGAAACAAAGCAATTTTCATTTCGCATTTTTTCAAACTATGCATTTACATTCTACAAAACACAACAAAACGAGCTTTCTAAGCGATTGATCACTATCGTAATAAACTATGATTGCAAATGCATTCGCTTTCTTTAAACGTAAACGGCCATATTTCATATCTTGGAAACATACCATAGTTACCTTTACTTACCACAACAAACATCGCATATTGCACTCACTGTTTCATTTTTGGAAATTTACGTTTGAAGAAATTATGAGTCAATTGCGAAAGGTTAGTCAACATGAGTATAAACAAACATTTCCCTAAATTCATTAGTTTTAATTCGTTCAGTTAATAGATTGTATTTTAGATTAGTTCGAAAGTTCTATTCTAAAGCGCAATAAAAAGTTTTCACCGCATTTACTCGAAGCAAATCATAAATTTATCTTTAATCTTATTCTTTGAAAGCAAAAGAATGCAGTCGCAAACCGAGTTTCTTCAAAATCGTCAAACATTACTTCGTCCACCAATCAAACAGCGAGAGCATCAAAAGTTTCTTCGGTTGCAAAAAGCAAAGTGGAAATACAGCCGTCACAGAAATTTATGGCTAAAAGAAAAGTGAATACAACGGAAAATTATACGCTCGAAAGAGAAGTTAAAGCGACGACAAATATTAATAACGGAGTGAAAGGAAGGCATCAGGCAGTAATAAGAAACGATGGCAGCAATAAATTGTCGAATGCAAGATACAATGATAAAAGTGAATCGAAAATCAAATCGAGCGTCAATAGCGATGCATTTAAGAAAAGTGACTTCGCTTTATTGTCGAACGGAGGATTAAATCGATATTTGCAACTTGAAAACAGCTTGATTAATAAATACAAAAAAACGGTAAATTAAATGAAGTTTTTATCACATTCATTGAGTCATTGAAATTCCATATGACAGGAAAGCATTCTCGCAGAATCACCTTCAATAAGCGATCAAGATTTAGACGAAATATCCGGTGCGGCAAGTGATATAATCGAGTTTCAAGATGAAGAGAGTCAGGAAGGAGACCAAAAAAATGACGAGAATAATGTTGAAGTTGATGACCTCAATGAAGAAATCGAAAATTCTGAAGGAAAAGAAAGAAATGACTATGATTTGCTTGATGATCACATTTCAGATGTTGAGGAAAATGAAGACAAATCGAATGAACAGCATGACATTCGAGAAGCTCAGAGTGAAGGCACTGATCTTAGTGAAGAAGAAAGCGAAAAAGAAATTCAAAACGATAAGCCTAAGAAAGAAAATTTCGAAAATTACGAACACTCATTGAACAAAGACCAAGTTGATGATATGAATGTTGCTCGAGTGACCGGTAGAGCTAAGGATTTACTTGAAATAATTAAATTGAATCCGGTCAATTACAATCTATATGATAATCCTCCTTTATCTTATGATGTTTACATGCAACTTTTTGGTCGTCGACACATGAAACAAGTGCAAGTTCAGACAAAAGAATTGATTGATGAAGAATCACAAACAGATGAAATATTTTTTGAGCAAAAAAGTAGTCAATTTCCGGCTGAATTGCACTCTACAGACATAAATCATGAGCAAGGATTTTCAGCTACAGAGACTAATCCGTTTTCGCTTTTATCGTTTTTACAGAAAGTTGAAAAAACTATTGTCAACTTAATTGATGTTGAGTCACAGTCAGAAAGTGAAAATCGGCGCACCAAGCTTCAAGTTCCAAAAGAGTGGCAAAAAATTTGTTCAAAGCTTTACAAACTAAACATAACGAACAAAACGAAATTAACTGAAATCGATCGCTTGTTCACTGATTCCCAGTACTTATATGTCGTGAAAAATTTCTCTGCAATGAAAAGTTCGACCGAAAAATCAATGATCACATTGTGGTCGCATTGCAATGCCTCGAAGCCATCGATGAGTTTAATAGCGAGATCTCATGTCGAGTGTATCACGAGCAATTACTTTGCGGTTGTAGCAGGAATGGTTGATGGTACGATAACATTGTGGGACATTCGAGAACCAAAACACTATCATAAGGATCTAAATGAAGAGAACATCGATAGTTCAAATGTGAGATATGCTTCTTTCTGTTCCGCGGTCACTGCAATCAATGAACATAAGTATGCAATACGTTCTATCGATCATATATCATTCGACAAAGAAGAAAAGTTGTCAAATCAAATCGCTACAATCGATGAGACGGGTTTATTGACCGTTTGGGCCATTGTCGATACCTACAAAAATGATGTTTCTTTTTTGGACAGTAGCGAAGGAATGTTTCCTGGTAGTCGACTGCGATTAACTAAGTTGTGGACCGATTTTGTGCTTAAAGATAAAAGATTAAAAAATAATTGTTGCGTTATGACAATGAAATGCGAACGAAATGATGAAGTGACGTTCTTTATTGGGCTCAACATCGGCATTGTACTGAAATATTCTCGATTCGAAGAAAGTACTTCCAGATACAAACATCCCAACTTTGAAAGCTTTCCTGTTTGCGCCATTAGTTGTAATCCCGTTGATTCTTCACTATTCCTTGTTGGATATGAAGATAAAACTATTTGCCTATATTCGGTTGATGAAAAAGAGCCATTGTTCATTTGGGACTCGAAAAGTTCGAGTAAACTAATGGATTTGCAATGGTTACCAAATCACGCAACATTTTTTCTGGTTTTAGAGGATAACAATTCAATTACGATTTACGATCTGAATGAGAGCTCTCAGAAATACAAAGTGAAATACCAAAACCAAAATTCGAGGTATTTAAACCTATAATAAACTGTTCAAAAAAGTTTCTTATTCGCGCAATTTAATTTTCGCATCTTCAAATTATTTAGATATTTAAATTTCTATCAATCTGCTTCAGTCGTTTTATAACTAATTTTATGGCAAACAATTTGTTTAATATTTATAATTTTTCCTTTTTTACAGTTACAAATGTTTTCAATGTTATTTGCATAAAGACACAGAATTCATAGTAAGTTAATGCGATTTAATTTTTTAAATAAGTTTTTTAAAGGCTTTAGGGACGAAAGGCGGAATGGTCGAAATTTTTCAATTATTCTCAAATTTTTCGACGACTAACAGATCCGATATTTGTCAAATACTTAACAACTATAAATCAAAAACGTTTTCTCTCAGTTCGAATGCAGAATAATGTTTTGTTAATTGTTTTAATTATGATTTTTGACATAAATGTTGAAACTAGAATTTGAATTGAAATAAAAATGATGAGTTTTGTTTTTATAATTGACAAATTTTTAGCTCTTTTGTGTTTAATGTAGTGGTTTAATGTTAGGGACATGAATTTTGTGCGCGATTGGTGCTTTAAAATTGTTAAAATGGTGCAATTTTGTTGCACGCACTTTAGCCAATTTCAATGCTATTCAAATCAATAATAATCACCATACGAAGAGTAACACTCGTAAATATTCGTACTTCGCCCTTTTTGCAATTGCAGCAACCGATGACCAACTTGGCTATCGCTAATGAGATAACAATTATTGGGCGTAAAAACACTGTGCTCGATGCACATAGAGCGCCTTTCGCTGAAAACTCGCTTGTTCGCAATTTTAATCATCGCTTTGCTCTCAACGACTTAGGCAAAACCGCGTGCCTAACATTACTGTTCACGTTGCTGTTATCATCAACACCTTAATGTGTATTTTCGTTGCTTCTTCAGTATGTTGTTAAAATTATTAATTTGTGTGCCGTTCGCGACAAATACATTTGGTATTTGTGTATTTCGTAAATAAGAAAAGTCAAAATTTTAACCATAAAACCGGTAAATACCAATAGAACCTAAATTATTGTTAGGGTAATTATTTGTAGGTTATTGATAGGGTTCGTTAAAATTTTGTGCAATTTTTATTAATAAAAATTAAAAAACGATAAATTACTAAATATTTAAGAATTAAA
>NCKU01003084.1:0-16302 GCA_003675995.1 Dinothrombium tinctorium | reverse complement strand
TCAATGCTTTGCGTGTATCGTCAAAATGAGAGAAACATGTTTCTGCGATCGCAAAAAGAAGCGAGGGAAATGGCGAAACGCGAGATGCGATGACATTGTCGGCGAATATCCCTGAGATTAAGCTGTGATTCATATGAAACGCGAATCTATCGCACGTCGATGCAGACAGCAGCAAAGCTCAGTAGAGACAGCGTCCTCGACCGAAGCGCTGTCCGCAGCGAGCCGCGGCCAAATGCTCGTTTTAATTAAATCCACAAACAGCGCGAGTCGCGTTTAATTTCGCTCTCATCTCTCTACGCTTCACATGTACAGCGAGCGAGTGTGCAGTGCGCAAATATTGAAAGAGAAACGACAATTTGCTTCGTAAGCGATTCATTTCTTTCGCAGTCCGAGAACGGAAATTCTAATTCCAGCTAAACGCTGAAACGAATCTCACTTTTTGCGAGGCGAGGCACCGGCGGCCGCCGCAAAGCTATTGACGTGCACAGCGAGCAAAAAAGCAAATTTTCGCCGCAAAACGCAATTAATTTGTCAGCTCAACTCGCAGTTATTACGCTGCTCGAACGTGGCACAAACGTTGCACTAAACTTTTTCTCAATTTTGTTTGTGCGCGCATCACTTCTCCGCGTCCGCACATCGTTCGCTCGTTTCGCTTCTTAATTAAACAGTGGGCAAACATTAGCAAACATGGAAACGAGACACAGATGTTGGCACTTGAAAAAAGCATGTCTACGTATTCCCTCTATGCCCTCACTTTCTCCGCTTCTCTCTCGCTCTCACCTCTCGTCTCTCGCTCTCAATGCTCGCTGAAATGCAGAGAAGAGCCATTTACGGGGCGACACTCTCCATCTGTACCTCAGGCATTGAATTCGCTCATCGATTTCAACAATCAATGGCGATTGCAAATGCTGTTCGCCGTTTATTTGTTTGCTTCTCATCAACCGGTCGCGTTTCGCACACGAATGCAAATCGTGTTAATGACCAACACAAATACGTGCTCAAATGCACGACGCAAACAAAATTTTTGCGCAAACTAAGTGTTTGCTACCTCTGAAAAAAGGTTCGCTCGCAAATCCGCAATTACGGCTTTGAAATGATCGCTTTTTGTCGATCACATCTTCACTTCGAGAAAACATCGCTGCATTAAACTTCTCGCTGTTTCACAACTTCTCCAGTCGCGACTCAACTAATTAAGCCGATCTCTGCTGTTCAAAACACTTTTTTTCTGATTGATTTGTGCAGCTCTTTCACGTGCACTTCAAACTCATCAAATATTAACGCTGTTATTTGGCCGCGTTTGAAAAATGCAATAAAATTTGTGTTATTCAAAATTCGAATGCGTCGCTCAGCCGTTTTCGATCGCTGCGCATTGTTTCGACTTGAAATTAATAGAGTACATCGCAAAGTTTGTTCGAACAAATGCTGAGCACACTTTTTCAGCTGCTCTCTTTTCGCCCTCCGTCTCTTCATTTCAGATGCATTCACTCGCAATCGATTCACTAGCATTCGAGCAATCGAATCTCTTTCTCAATTCGCCATTGTTCGCGATGAATGCGAAAACGAAAGCTGCTTTATTACGGCGAGTTGGCAATAACTTGCTTATTACATGTTGTCTCTAAAGCGAGCATTTGCTCGATGCCATAAACTGCGTACGAATTGCCGAAAAATGAATACCGAAAGGCGTTTGATTTTACGGACACGAAGCCATTTTACAAGATTTTCGCTGCTCGCCAAATCATTGTCACATTGTAAAACTGCTTCTTTCGACAATTTTGCACAACAGCGCAATTCGCTCGGCTTGTGCACAAAGAAAACGCAGTGAGAAATTAACTAGCGTCGAGAACAAATATTTCGATTGCAATTTTGAACGATTTCAAACACGAGAAAAGAGTAATTTGTACGGCTTCATACAAATTTGAGCGAAATTTATTTCTCGTTACTCGATAAGAGCAGCAATTGATGTTAATATATGATCGGCGAAAAAAAATGGATCGCATTTATTTGCGTCGCTGATAGTTTGCATTTTTGCGCGTAAAATTTTCAACAATCAAATTAACATAAAAATCAATTTTCGACATTCGCTTTTTAATATGTGGAGAAACGAGAAAAGTGAGAAAAAGCAAAAGCGTCTTTTTATTATTTGTCGTTAAAACAACGAGTGACAGTTATTTTATTCGCTCGCTGGCGATCGATAGCTTCGCTGTCGCTTCACTATGCACGAATACTTCTCTATACACGAATTCGGTTAACTCGTACGCTTTGAAAGTTTTATTCGCTCTTTCTATGCAAATTCATTATTTTTTTGTTTTCTCGCCACTCTATCTTTCGCTGCTTTTCATTTTCTCTCGATTTGTCTTATTTTTAGCTGTCATAAATTTTGAAAAGTTCAAGTAAACGTTCGCCGAGCGAAGGCAGCAAGAAGCGAACTTTTCTTTTCTCCGCTCGCTGAATGCTAATCAAAAGTTTTTCACTGTTATGATTATGCATAATAAATTGCAGCGAAGAGACAACCGGCGAAAGGAGTCGCGTTTGAAAGCGATTTAAAATGAAATTATTTTCACAATTTTTCAATGCTCGCTTCACGCACGAATTCGGATGTGAAAGCTTCTCGCGTTTAAAAACATCGCTTTCCATACGTAAGAGGCGAGAAACCGTATTATGCACTGTGCGAGATGAATGCGCGCGTTTCTCGCTTCAGGAAACGGAATCATTTCCATCGCACACATCTGCGTGAGTATTTCTGCGGCGAAACACGGCCACTCACTGTGTTTTGAATCCTCAACGTCCTCCACATTTCAATGGCTGCTCATTTGTGACAATGAATTTTAATGATTCGACTGCAGATAAAATGTAAATTGAGCCATTCGTGCGGCACCGATGCACGTCGTTTTGATTACAACACACCAACTCGCTGTGTTACGCTCGTTTTTTCTCCTACCTTTGTAGCCATTTGTCATTTAGCGAAAAGCTCAGGTTAAAGCGCTCCAAATTTCATGCGTTAATATCGAAAGTGGCCTCGTGCTTCAGTTTTGCTAAACGAAAATCGCGTATTTGCGAAACGCGATTCGAGCGAGGTGAAAAATGCGAAAGCGCTTCTTTAAAACAGCGCATTCTAAGCAGAGTAAGTGTTCGTCGAGTGAAGATATCGCCTAAGATTGATGAGCACTGTTTTAAGCTACAAAACACCTCTCTTCCCTGCATCCTTATATCTCTCTTTGGCTCTTCATTTTACTTTTCGCATCTCGTTCAATTATCGATTAAATAAAGCAAAGCGGCTTCATTGTGTCTGAACGAATGTCTTGCTTTGTGACAAGGTATATCTTCAATTGTCTCCCTGCTATACACTCGGATCTATTCGAAAATTGCAATCAGCGAAATTGAGTCAGCATTTGAAGCAAATACATTTTTTCGTTTCACTTTTTGCGTTCGATTGAATCTCTTCTGAAAGTGACGTTTGTTCATATCTTGTCGCAAGCAGCCATTTATAGATTAGCGTAGCGATCGGTGTGCGAATGCAGACATCACACGAGCAGCGAGCGATGGTTTCACGATTTCAGCAGCTCGCACTCAATTATTCACTGTGCAAGTGGACGGCGCTGAAAAGGCTGTGCGTGCAGCAGATGTATAACGGCACGCGTTGTTCGCCCACAGGTCTCCTTCGCACGTCCAAGCAGCGAGGCGATTAAAGGGGCGAATCTGTACGTCAGCGGCTTGCCGAAAGCGATGACGCAACAAGAACTGGAGCAGTTATTCGCACCTTACGGTCGGATTATCACATCGCGTATATTATGCGATAATATCACGGGTGAGTATTTCTGCTTCTTATCGCTTCCTCTCCACTTTATGTTCTCTTAAATTTTGTTTAATTAATTTGATTATTTTGATTTTGAAACTGAATTCTACAGATGGTCAGAAATCATGTTGTACTACCACTGCTGCTACTACTGCAGGTCTTTCAAAGGGAGTGGGTTTTGTTCGGTTTGACCAACGAATTGAGGCCGAAAGGGCGATTAAACACTTACACAATACCATCCCCGAAGGTGCTACTGAGCCAATAACTGTTAAGTTCGCCAATAATCCGAGTAACAATGCCAAAGCGTTGGCCCCTTTGGCTGCTTACCTTTCACCGCAAAGACGCTTTGCTGGTCCAATACATCACCCGGCGAACCGCTTCAGGTACATTCCCCTGTCACCAATCTCCAGGTATGGGTACAAATTCGTAAGCAATCGAGTAAAAAGGCTCAATCAACACACTTTCACACATTCGCATTGTTTAGTATGATTCGCCTCTGTTCGGTTTCTCGTCGATATCCGGCCTTAAGGTTGAGATCTCTCTACTGCTCGGAGCGAGTAGCGCAGTTCAGAGTAGCAGACACTCATTAGGCTTGCCTACTGCGAATCGACTCACGCAGAGAACTCAATGCAAGGCGGGTATCGAGCCGTTTATCTGTTCAGTTTGAATTGCACACATTTAATTTCTTGTATGAATACCCATATGTTTTCTGGCGACCGGTGACAAGGAATTTCGCCATCTTATTTACACTTTATGTTGCCTTTGTCTTCCTAAGTTTGGCTCTTGCCTCGATTTCCGTTCTTTAGTTTGATTGACACACACGAGACATGCTTTTTTGAGAAAGTTTTTGAGAAACTTCGTTATTGTAAACCAGATTGGCTTACAATATGAAGCGTGAGGCTTGCTGCGAACATCGCCGATCGAACACTAGCGCGACAGTGCGAGCAATTAGTTTATCATAACGAGGTTTCGCGTTGCTGTCAGGAAGACTGTTGGCAACTCTGCTTTTGTTTTACCTAACGAGCCTACTCGCTAACCCATTCACGTCGGTTCGCCCTCCAGATACTCACCGTTGGCCGGCGATCTACTGGCGAACCCACTGTTAGCGACGAACGCAGTGAACGGAACCGGCTGGTGTTTGTTCGTTTACAATCTCGCTCCCGACACTGAGGAGAATCTACTTTGGCAATTGTTCGGACCCTTTGGTGCTGTTCAGAGCGTCAAAGTGATTCGCGACCTGCAAACCAACAAGTGTAAAGGTTTCGGTTTCGTGACGATGACAAATTACGACGAGGCTCTAGTCGCCATTCAAAGCCTGAATGGATATACTCTCGGCAATAGAGTGCTTCAAGTCTCATTCAAAACAAGCAAATGCAAATCTTAAACATTATATTTATTATATTTCTCGACAAAGTCTATCTTCTATACTCTCTAACTTTCTCGACTTCTCTATTTATTATAAGAAAAGCAAAAACGCTTCCCGCCGTTCTCTCTTCGAGTTTGCCCTCGCTGCATTCCGCCTCAACCGCTCGAAAAACGTGTCGCTGGTGCGGAAAGCGTGCGGCAAACTCGGCCGCATCCAAAAAAGATCTCTCTCGGCTCTTTGTTAGGGATTTGTACAAGAAAAAGACGTCATACAAGAATTGTTTTAGTGTTTGTCTCTCTACTCGCTCCTAGTCACATCGCGACGCTCCTTCTCCTCATCACACTGTTCCCATCAGACTAGTCGTCACTTAGTTAATATTAACACATGCAGCTGAGAGGAGAGTGGACACTCCACACACATATACACGTTCTTTTTTGTAATCGAGAAAGTATCACTTCTCACGCTGTTTGTGGTGCTTTCGGCAACAAAAGAAAAAAAAATATTTTTATAAACATAAGAATTGAACTAATTGCGAACAATACGCGTCCTTATATACGAGACGCGTCATTCGTTTGCAAACAGATGATGAATTGTGATGCCATAGCAACTAAGACACGTCTCTCTCTCTTCCTCCTCATCCTCGCCTCCCCTTGTTTGACGTCTGCTGTGAACGATCCCTGCGAAACCAAATTTGTAACACGGCGGTCACTACGAGTTGCGTGACGCGCTCTAATTTAGTTTAAAAAATTAAAAATGTTTCCAGTTATTACAATTTTTAGTTCGGTTGCAGTTTTCGTGAGTACTTTACTTAACACTTTTTCATCTTATTCTAATCTCTCTCTCTCTCTATGTATTTGAATTCCAAATGTGTTTTTATGTACGAATGTAAAACCGAAACATTCCATTTCGTTATTCAGCACACTGTGAATCAAGCGAAAATAATTTGTGATCATTGATAACGAGAAAACGAACGACCGCTTCCGAGCGAAGTGGTTGCTTTGCGGGAGAGTGGGTAAAACATTTTTTTTCGCAAGACTCAACCTGAATGCTCACACCGATTGATGAAAAAAAAATTTAAAACAAATGTGACGATTGCTTTCGCGTTACAATTTAAACACAATAAGTTGAAACTGTTGAATTTGTTACTCGCTTATATTAATGACTCTCTCCCTTTTGTACCGAAATCGGTTTTTGTCACAATGCAATGCAATAAGGAACACTCATTTGAAATGGAGTAAGCAACCAAAAAATATATTCTATGATATCTTCCATTGTCAAAGACCAGGCCGTCGATGCGACCGCCGGCGACCAGCAGCAGCAGTATTTCCTGAGCATAATTGTTTCAGTATTTCGGGCGAAATTTCGTGTCCATCGAAAGCAACGGCCAATTTTATGGTCCACTCATTTTTATACAAATGGTGAGGATACTTTTGAAACAAAGAAACGATTTTCGTGTTGATCTCGATTTTACATTTAAATGCATATTTATCTTTGCATTTTTATGATTGTATTATGAATTTATGTGTATTTACGTAAATACGAGATACTTAAAAAAAAAGTGAAAACAAAGAAAACAAATTTCTTGTTAATTTTAATTGTTTTCATAAATCGAGTTCGATTGTAATTGTCTTAAAAAGAGTGGCCATTTCAGTTAGCAAACGAAACGCAAAACACTAGTCAAATTTCGTTTTTTCGATCGACTGTTGATGTTAAAATGCAATGGTTTCGATCTGTACCATTTGATCTACTCGATTATATTTGTATTTGATCTGCTCGACAGGTTCAATTAATAGCAAAATCCGTTTGTTTGCTTTCGCGTCGAGTGCGCACGGCGAAGCGTTTCACTCGATCAAAAAAAATTGGTTTACGCTCTTCGAACGGTGAACTACTCGCGAAAAGCCACTTTTACAATTACAAAATTTTTGATTCTACTTAATTATCCAAAAAAATTTTTTAAACTGCATTCCATTCGCTGAAAAACGACTGCAAGTCGAAAGCACACACACTTTCAGTCACACTGATTAAAAAAAAAAGATTAATTCTAATGATTGGTGAGAAATTTTCGTCATTTTTCTCTGTCAAAAAATTTAGCTTCTTATCTTTCAGTAATAGCGTATTAATATTTATTGTGTGAATACTTATTTGTGTGTTCATTTGATATTCAATCTTAACGAATACTCTCTTTCTCTCTCGAATTGTGATCATTATTATTATTATTATTATTATTATTGCGATTATAATTAATTCTATTTATTGTTTTCTCTCTCTCTCTCTCTTCGTGCTTCGCTTTATTCACATTCCTTTCTTTCAATGTTCACTTTGTTATTCGTAATATTTAACTATTTATGTAATTACATTTTAGCGCATTTCAACGCTCATTTGCGATTTATTTTCAATTGTGAGTTTACACGCGTGTGAGTGGTGCGAATGCGACACGGTCGCGAGTGAGCACAACAGTGCCACTAAACTTTCTAGTCGACTCGATCATATTTTAATCAATTTTTAAATTCATTCATTTGTGTTTATTGATTGCGATTATATTTTCTATTATTTGCGTTCACCAATTGCTTGAAAGATTTGCAGCGATGAACGTCAAAAAACCGAAGAGCCTAACGACGTTCAGCCATTTTCTTTTCTCCTTTTCGACTTCAATTAAGTATGAGTTTTCGCGTCAATTGATTGAAAGCGATTAAATTATTTGATTTATGATTTACTCGAGCAATTAGGCAGTCGTCGTCACTCACCTTTTTCCTCTATTTTCTCTTTGTCTTCTTTCTCACTCGCTCCCAAAAAAAAGAGAGAAAAAACATTTTAGTTAATCACTTTCGCAAACGGTAGATCAAATGAATGAGTATGTGTATTTCAATTCCCCTAAGTCAGCTTAACTGGAATGGCCCAGTTTTACTTAATTACTTAGGTATTATTATTGAAAATGTTACTCTCACCTCCTTTTATTGCTGTATTTGATTGAATATAATTATGAAATATTTTTGCTTCGCTAATTTTAGGCATTTTTCGAAAAATAAAAAAAAATGCAAAAATTTGTGAACTTTTCGAGTTTTTGCTTCTCTGCGAATTTCAATTTTATGTATTTGAAAATTACACAAAATTTTTAAATTCTTCAAATTAAATTTAATTCTTCAAATCCTCGACCGATTTGCGATTGATTGTGAGTTGTTTTCACGTACACAAGCATAAAAAAAAAAATTATGATGATGATGATGATGATGTTGGTGAGTTTTTCTTCACAAACTTTTTCGATCATTTTTTTCAAAATTCAAGTGTTTAAAAATCAAACGACTGTCAAAAGCGAACGAAACCAAAGAAATGTAATCTAAAATTGAACGTTTTTTAAAAGAAAATAAAATAATAAAAAAACGAGAAAACAACCAAAAAAAAGCGATGAAACAAAATTTAAATTAAAGATTGTACGGAGAAAATTTAATGGCTGTTTAAGAGCAAATTTGCTTTTTTTCTTTCCCTTTGTTTTTCGAAAAATTTAAATTATTGTATTCGCAATATTTGTAATACTTTTTGAATGTTGAAAGTACTTAATAAAAAACAATACTTTACAGTATTGAAATGTTCGCTCTTCTTTCTTTTACTCGCCTTTCGCCCTATTTCATCACATTAAAATTGAATGAACAAACTCAGCCGCTGTGTGCACGAAGCGAGCTTCGCGCTGCTCCAAAAGTTTTGTTTGTTTATTTTTATTTTTTTTTTCTTCGCCCTTTTTTCTTCATCTCTCGCTGGATTACGGCCTATTAATAGACAGAAGTTTGCCGAAGTATAACGAAATTAAGTATTCACTGTGCGAGAGCAATGGTGTGCGTACACATTCGTTCGGTTGTTGATGAAAATTCGGACTGTCGGCTTAAATTAAATTATCTCGCGAATTGCGGCGATTTCCGCAATTCGCGCTAACGCAAAGAGTAAATTGCACATGTGATTCTCGCAAGGTACAGTCTACTCAAAATGAATGAATGCTTCGTTTATCGACGGCTAGCTTTTGCAATGCTTTTCAATGCGTCTCGCAAAAACCGTGGAAATAATCAAAATTTTATTCAAAACAAGCAAATATTTCAATTTTTCAACTCTAGCAATTGAAATTCGGGTTTGAAGTATTGTCAGCGTGTATATGCACTGTTATCTGTAAAAGCGAGGGATAAGATATGGAGGGTTTTACCCGAGAGAGATAGCGAGCGGTTGGCGCGCGACATTAGCTTTGTAAAGCATTGTTGTAAAGTTGACTTTCGATTATTTTGAATTGACTGTACAGTGTTCTTATCGTGCATAGTGCGATCCATAGAAATGGCAAATTTAGGCAGCACAATGGGAGTTCTTAATTGGATTATATTCTACGAGAAAGGCAAATACATTCAGGCCTTTCTTCTCGTTCTCTCTGCTTTCTCTTCATTTCAAATATTAATGCAAAAGCTATTCGTTGTACGAATTCGCACGACGCACATTTGTGAAAAAGGTGGTGAATTAAAAATGAAATGTGGAGCGTAATTTTTCGCGACTACTCTGGAATAAAGCTTGAAATTCATACACCTGGAGTGAGGTAAGCGTTTCTAGTTTGACTCTTTCACTAAACACTCGGCAACACGCCCGATGCATTAAATTGAAATTGAAATTGTGTTTAAATTCTCGCTGAACACAAATGGCGCATTTTACTCGCACGCTTGGATGGGAAATTAAATTAAAGCGTAAAATGTTTAATTTTACTTTCTTAAAATTGAAAATTTGTATCGAACTCGAATGAGAAGCGAAAGCAGTCGATATTAGAAAATTTTTACATGTAAAAAAGCGTTTGGCTTACAAAAATGTTTTGATTCAAATTAATGCGAAACGCATTTGCAAGAAAATAAGCAGAGTGTGATCAAAAGATTGATGAAAAAGTTAGCAACGCGAATTTTGCATTCCATTTACTCAATCGAATTGATTTTCGCTCATTTTGAGTTGGCAGTTGATTTTTGCGCTTTGCTTTTCTCCTCGAAATTAAGAAGTTTTTTTTGATTATTGAATGATAATGAAAATTAAATTAGAAACTCGCGAATTCGCTAAAAGCAAAGCGCATTTGGCGATGATTGTCTGTTGAAGCATCGCGAAAGTGAATGATTGCGTTTTTTGTATTCATTTTCAGCCGCAAAAAAAAGGAATTGAAAGTAACACCAAATGCAAAGCAATAGCGAGTTCGTTCCGCAAAACTTCTTTTTTACTCTTGCGTTTGATTTTAGTTTCGCTCTCTTTTCTCCGCTGATTTTCGTATAAAAGAAGCGAGCAGGAAAAAGAGAAAAATCAAAGAAAGAAAGAAAGAAAGAAGGAAAGCAATTGATTACGACATTTATAAAGAACATCGCATTTTTGCCCGTTTTCACTGTTCGCCGCGCTTTATACTCGGAAAGTTAAGAACTTTCACTATTATACGTTTAATGTTTAGCTATTATTTCAGAGAAAATCGTTTCTGCAGTTAACGGTCGGAAAACGGTTTCAAACTTGTCATAAATTGATTTTTCGATTTCTTTTCTCTTCTTTTCACCGATTTTTTCTTTTCGCTTCTTTTACGCAAGAAGCAGAAAGCAGCCGAAAAAAAATATTCGAGTTCTGTACTAAAAGGTGCACACAATGCTGCTACTCTCATTAAATGCTTTCGAAAAGTTGCTTTGCATCCAAAAAGTGAATGAACGAAATTTTTTTTGAGAATTTAATAGGGAAAAGAGCGAAAGCGAGCAGAGAAACGACGCACAAAAAAAGCGCGAATAAGCAGCCGAAATTGATGCATCGCTTTAATGGAAGAGTTTATTCAATTTTAAATTTCACTCTTTTTTGATATGAAAAAAGCGAAAGCGAAATTGTTTCTACGCGATATTCAATTCGAAATTTCAACAAAGCAAGTTTTCAAATTTAGTCGGCGCAATGCATTTTAAGTTTAGAAAGCAACAATGGAAAACAAAATAGCGAAAAACTTTTATGCTCATTGTTCTTCCTGACCGCCGATCGCTCGGCAATTCGTCACCATTTTTACTTTGTTTCAACATTTTCTGCTGACAAAGCGAGCCTCTTACCAAATCTGATCAGCGAACGAATGCAAAACATTTTTTTGACCATCGCACACTTGATGAGTTAAGCTAATTTGATTTGCCAGCGTCAAAAGAAAATTTAACGGCGTCTAGGAAACATCGTAACTCGAAAATATTTGCAAGCAACTTGTACATATATCGAATGCTATCGATCAATTTAGGTCGCAGTTTTGTAATCTCAAATTATAAACGCCGCAAACATGAAAATATTGCGCTTCAAGATTGAAGAAAGCAAAAAAATGTTTTTGTACACATTGAAAAGTAAAAAGTTTTTACAATTTTTCTCATCTCCAGCTACTGACTTATTGATAATCTGGAAACGAAAGAAGCGACAGTAAAACAAAAAAATGCTTTCATTATATTTTCATTCACGACCCGCGATATCAAATGTCACAACCCACTTCAATCGCCTTCTTTCATATTGAAAGAACTGTTGGGAATTGATGAACTTGCATTTATTTTTTCACGATCAATCTTGCCATTAAAGAATATGATTTATGGCCGATGATCAGTGCTCGAACAAAAAATATTTCGTACATTCTTTGCAAATTCAAAGAATAACAAGTTTTAGTGATCGCTTAATCGCTTTTAATATTTTATTTCTTATGAACATAAAGATTGCCTTTCTTTCTTTTCTCTTTACTATTTTTCAAATCTAAACTTAAAAATGAAACTAAATTTAAACACGCTAAATATCATTTCAAAGTCGCTCGGTCTATGCGTTCCTTGTGAACGTTTTTTGAGTTTTTTTTTCAAATTATTTCGTTTTAAAATTTGTTTTTAAGTATGTTCTGAGTAAAATTCGAAACGTTTCTTTTCTGAATTAATTTTTGAATATAAAACCTCATCAAATTTTGATTTTGAAACAACCATAGCGAAAAAGCTGCTTGTCGTAGCGTAATTTCGAATTGAATTCGCAATGCAAACGATTATTTACTTAAACTCAAATATAATGAAGAAATCGAGCTTAAAACTGCTGCTGTTTGAGGTTTTTTGCGAAACTAAATTGAAGCCAGAGGAAATTCGGAGAAATTAGAAAAGCTTACGCAGCCGTTCGAATTATTTTCACAAATATTTTGCGAGCTGAAAACACAATGAAATCTAATTCACCGCTCGATTCGATTATTTGTTTGAAGTCGCTCAGTTCGAAATCATTGTTCGAGCGTATTAATGCTAAGCATTCAGCATTCGCTTGATTGAATAACGTCAAAGTGACGAGCGAATATGCGGCGTAGAAAGCACGACGCGAGCGAATAAAAGTAAGCTTCGCAAACACTAATTAAGTGACACACAATAAAGACAGATTACTGGCTGTATATTAATTTTACGCGACCAAATTTTTGTGTTCTTTCTCGCTCGCGAAATGAATTAAAGCTGTCGTCGCTGCTGCTTTCTTCGTTTTCGTTTGCAAACGCAAAGACGGAAAGTTGGAAAGTTGGTGGAAAGCGTGCGTTGAAGCAACAAACGCGGCGATACTTTTTTGCGAAACACGAAAAAAGCGAATTTTAGTTGAAAAATTGTTGCTTCATTTTTTTATGTCAATTTTTTGCTTTCAAGCAGCAAAATGTAAAATGTTCAAAAATCGTGATAAACATTAAAGAAGAATATGTTGCATTGAAAGCGCGAGAAATGAAAAATTATAGCGAAACGTGGCTCTCATTCGTTCAAAATTTGACAAAGATTTAAGAGTTTGTTTCTTATTAAAATTATGACCATGTTTGGTAAACACAGTTCACATTTTTTTTATGCTAGCGAAATACAAAAGCTGGCGAGCTAAAGCAGTTTTAAAATGGCGGTTTTAGCACCGCATAAATTTATCGAAACATAACGCTAAATCACAATTAAATCGCGTTTTCAATGCTTTTCGAATGTGATTTGTGCTTGAAAGCAGTGAAATTTTTCGGCAAACATCCTTTTTATTGAACTCAGGTTAAAATATGCGACAAATTTTTGCTACCAACATACAATAAAAACTTCAATTTCATTGCGCGCTCAAAGCGAATGTCGCTTTTTGTTTTTCGCTGAGAGAATGCATTTCAAAATTCATTTCAAAATTCACTCTCTACCTTTAATAACTACATTTTACATCCTTTAGCTTTCAAGCTATGCTTCAAATACGAGTAACGTTCACAATTTATAGTTGAACATTTATCTTTAAAATTGAATTTGAAGCTCTCGTTTATTTGGACTTGCAGCCTAAAGATTCAATTATTTCATGATTTCGAAAAAATTTTCGATCTAACAAACTAAAATTTGATTCAAGCGTCGAAGAGCAAAGTGTCAAGCGTTGTAATGCGATTTTTTATAATTTGAATTTACACAAGTCAAGAGCTAAAGAATAACTGAGCAAACTAAGATGAGTTTGTTGTGTTCTTTGCTTTATGAAAGATAATTGCAAAACAAAAATTTTGACGCGATGCGTTTTTGAGAAAGTTTTTGTCAATTAAGCTTGAAAAAAATTTTTGTTAACGTAAAATGTAAGAAGAATGTTCGCTGCTTAAGTTCAACAAAAGTAATTTCGGAGAAGTTGCGTTCTAGTTCATTTAAATGTACTTTCCAATTGAATAAAGCATTAAAGTTAATCATCTAATTTAAAGCGCAGACATTTTCAATGTAAAATACGAAAATCGCATCAGACTTAAGCTTGAAATTCTATTGATTTTTAAGTTTGAAGAGCAAATACAAGAATAGAATGAGAAAAAAGGAAATGAAGAAGAGGAGCAACACAATTCACTCGTCTGCTTCAAGTTTCGCTGCGAGTTCGTACGAATTTTTGTGCGCTTGTTTCGCATGCAATGTTTCGTTGTGTTTGTGTACCGCGTGGAAAAAAAAATCGAAAAGTGAAAGATTCATTAGACAGCCAATAATGGAGTGAATTTGGAGGAAAATTAGAAGAAAAGTAGAGACTAAAAGCTAAGAGAATATGTAATTAGCGAAAATAAAAAACAAGCGACTTAGCGATGCTTTTAAAAGCATTTTAAGCAAAGTTTTGCATTCGTTTAAAATGCTTTGCAGTGAAGTCGCTTTTAAGGGCGAAAAGTGGTCGCTTCATTCGTGAAGTGAGTGATTGGAGAAGAAAAGAGTGCGAAGAATGAAGCGCACAAACGATTTGAAATGCACAGCGTTTCTTCGCTATAATTTAAAATGTAACCGCTTTGCGAATGTTTTTCTACTTTTTCTCACTACTTTCGCACGCTTTCGCGGAGTACATTTTTAGATTTCGTAATATCGCAAAAATCGATACTTGGCCTTCGTTTTTGGCTCTTTTTAATTTTTATCGTGAAGAAAGCCAAAAATCGATTTCTCCATTCGCGTTATTCACGTAAAACTTTATTTCGTGAAAATCATTTGAAAAACACACACACACACACGAGCGTACTAACTCTTGAAATATGGTTTCGTTCTCAATGCTTCTCCACGCTTTTGTGCTTCCAATTTAAGATTTTCTTTCACTTTTTTTTCTTCATTTTCTCCGCTTTTAAAAAAATGGAGCAAAAACATAAATAATATCAAATCATTCGAGAGCGAGCTGCGAATGAAAGCGCAATTTTACTGTGCAAAATTTGAATTTTGTTGTCTTTTCGGCAAAAATTTGCTCAAAACGTAAACTCATATCGTTCGCAAACACGTAACGCAGAGAAGCCTATGACTGCGTAAATTTAGTACAGTTTCGAAGCGAACTGCACTACAGTTGAAGAGCGAAAAAGAAAGTTCGCTCTCGTTTCGCATTTAATCTCAATTCGTTTGGAAGAAAGTCGAACGTCATCTGTTTGTGACTGTCATTGATTGATGGAAATGATAGAAAAGAGATGCGCGAGGCGAAGAATTGAATGAGGCGAGTGGTGGCGAGCGACAGCAGAGCAGCGACAACAAATAAACAATAAATTCCGAATTAATTTTGTAACAAAAGTCGTGTGTCGCGCGGAAAATAAGAATTTTGTTTCACTTTTCTGACGATGTTTCGAGCTCGCCATGTAATTGTACGTAACATGGGAATCTCTTCTCTGCCTTCGTTCTTCTTTCTCGAACGAAGGAAGCAAAACTGCGCTTTTTGTTTGCAGTTCACTTTTGGAAAAAACGAAGAAAAAGTTTTATTAAAAAAGAAGCGAACAAGTTTCGAAACATGTATTTGTGCTTTATTAGCTTTTCGAGAAATACGCAATTTTACGATAAAGGCGGAAATGAACCTAATAGACGCGAAAGACGGACGCGAAAAAATCGCTTGCCACACGCGAGTGTGTTTAACGGCAAAAATACGATCGCTTTCGGCTTCATACACAATGAGAAAATAGGAGAGAGAATTTAATCTCACCGCGAACTGATTCCAAAACTTCACAGTGATTGATCAAAAAGATCTTTGAGGTCGATCAGTGTCTTCGCCGATCGGTTCGCGGCCTGTTTCTTTCCACATTGAAGCGTGAATTTTACTCGTTCTATAGCATTGCACAACCGATGTGTTAAGTTTCGAGTGGTAAATGTAAACAGCGAATCGTTAATCCATCGTAATCTTATGAAGCCGCGGGTGTCGGTGAATAACGACTATTGTCGTAACTGACAAACCGTGAATAAATCCGAGTTAACCAGAATCTTTACCTATGTCCGCTCAACCTCGCCACCAACTATTTGTGCGCAACAAAGGGTGTTAAAATATAGAAAATTGCAAAATTTTCTGATATGATAAAACTCTTTATCTTTAAAAATTGCTTTCGACTTTTTCTACAAGAGAGTTTCCGTTACACTTAAAAAGAGTGGCTACGTATTCAAGTTTAGTTTGTCAGACAAATAAATTTGATCAAATAACTTTCTCATACAAATTATAACAAAGATCGAAAGTTTTGCGCATTTGTTGCAGGTTTTTAATGTTTTAACCTAAAACTCAATGAGGTGCAGGTGCTGAAACACAGGGGCAGAGACAGATAGATATTTTCGTATTTCCTCACATTACATGACATGCAGATGTGTTCTGAAACTCGATTCTCTTTGCATGTCACCTTTTTCACTTTATACCGGCATTCCTTTAAAAACTGAACCATTTAATATTCAATTTTAAATTTAATTTG
>NCKU01003083.1:0-16303 GCA_003675995.1 Dinothrombium tinctorium | reverse complement strand
AAATTTTTGACTTCAAAATTGCAAAAATTTCTGTAATTCAATATGCTTTGCCTATATTTGAAATTAACTAAAAATGCTTTGCCTAAGGTTCAAATATTAGATTTGCCCGACACGCGGCGTAAATTGATCTTCTTTACTTTCATTGTTTCTATTTAAAACTTTTTTATTTAAATTTAATTTCTTATCTTTTAGACAAATTTTCTTTTATCTTTTCACTAATGCCAAAATGAATATCATAACACAATTGTATACACATTGCATGCAGATGCTTTAAAAAATTTGAGTCGGACAGCTGAGAACCTTTTCTCTAAAAAAAGAAGGGGAAAAACTCTGTTTTTTAATTGTATATGCAGAAGAAACGAATGATGACTTTTTATTGCTTTTTGTATGAAAGTTATATCAAAAAATTCATAATTGACAGTTTCACTAGTTTCGTAAAAATTAATTTGAAAACAATTGAATAAAATTAAATATGCACAATTGCAATTAAGGATTTTATTTTACGTAAATTTACGGTTTCAAGTCCGATTATCGATGAGATGCGCTTACGATTTTTGTCATTTTCGTTTAAATGTCCAACATTAGTCTAAATTTTGCTCAATACTATCAGAAATTAAATATACTTAAATCAATACTTCGTGATATTATTTAAAATTCATTTTTTCAGAGTATAAAATCGAACGAATTTTATAGAGAGTATAAAGTGAGTATGGACAATTCAGTAAGAAATCGGAGGTTTGTATTGAATTCGGAAAAATTATTGATATCAGAAAATATTTGATATTGATTAAATCTTTTAAATATTCATTTTTTCATTTTAAAATTAATGATCGAAATTTTAACAAAAATTCGCAAAAAACTAAAGTTTCGAATCATGCTCATCAATTGTTTAATCAGATTTTGACCTGAGTACAATGCAAATTTAAAATCGACGCATTACAATATTTAAAGATTGTGAGCTAATGATTATTAAAATTCAAAATTATTCGCTTAAATAATTGCACTGAGTTTATAAGATTTAACAAATTTGTTCGTTTTTATGGGTACATTCGGTTTAGCTTGAAAAATCAAAAAAGTTTATGGTCAAAATTTGATGTCGCAAACACTACTCACAACCCTCAAATAAAATTATTTTGCTCGTGGTTAACCCATAAAACTCGCAGCAAAAATTGACGTAAGAATTGAAAATATTTTATCTTACGTTTTAAAATATTAAGTATAAATACAATTCTTATTATATAAAGTTTCGGAAAAAATGTTTGTCCCTGGTCAATAGTTTAATATCTTATCACTTGGAAACGCATCAATTTTAATCAAAGTTTGCGACAAATTTTAAAAGCATTTAAAAGTAAAATTCAGTACAATTATCAATTTTGTTTAAAAAAGCAGATTTCTTGAATGAAAGTTAAAAGCTGAGTGAGTAAAGCTGAGGTTGATTGAAAGCGTAAAGCAATAGTGTTTTGTTGATTGAAAATAATTTTAATGGTTTTTTATGTGATGATTCCATAAGAAGTGAGTTAAGCTGCTTTGTTGTTAGTTAGAAGGATTGTAAAAAGTGTTTAATAATAAAATCATTTTTTAAATGTCGAAAGCAAAAGCTATGTGGCAAATTGCGATTTCAACAATATTCTAACTTTGAGTGCTGGCACATAGAGTGAGCGGGAACCGATTTCTTAATTCGACATATTCATTCATTATTGTTTCTTAAAATGGATTGCTGCTATGCATGTTAGTTGCACGCTGTTCGTATGGTCATCGGTACGTTGGAGACCACAGTTTTTCACGCTTTCTTATCACATATCAAAGCGGTTGCAAACATTTGAATGTCAATGCAAACAGCGATGCACATTTTGTAAATGAAAAATCACGATTTACACGCTTTTACTTTATATCGCTTCATAACTTGTTTTTAATACCGTCGAAGGTAAGATATGACATTAATTATTTGAGTGGCATTTGTCGTTATTAATGGCTTCTCTTTATAAAATAAAGTTTTATTTAAATTGAGACACGTACCCTTAACTATCATCGCTCCATCAATTTCGCTGGTACAAACATTGTTTCCGAAATTGTATCCAAATTAGAACGAATTATCAAGTTTATCTGGATTCAGCGATGAGGAGTTGATAGACTAGAGTAACTAAAATTCTGCGTACTGCTAGCACATGTTACGGGTTATCAAGCCGCTCTCAGGAATTTTCGTTGTCATAGTTCAGAGCACAATAGTCTAAGTGTTTTTAGTCTATATCTTGGATCGCTTTCTTCATCTACAAGCACTTCTTATTAACATAATAAAAATTAAATGCATTTTCAGCATCGGGTTAACCTGCAAATCTAAAACATTCGTACCCTCCACGAGACGCTGATTATTGGCGGGCTGCAGGTGAAAAGCGAGTACCCAATTCTCATTTTAAACTCTAGCGTAAACCCTTCACATTTTTAAAAATAATTTTAAAATAATGAAAAATGCATTTTCTCACGCAACTGTTTCTTAAATCTACAAACTCAATGGAATTAAAAAAATGAAAAGCTAAGTTATTTGATAACCAAAAGAAATGATAATTGGGTGAGAAATTATGTTTTATAGTTGAATTTATTTATTTCAAAAGCGCTTATCTAACAATTTATTTTAAAGCATGATACACCGTTTTGAAATTGATTTTAGCAACTGATTCAAACGTCAAATATCGACTCAAAATTGAATCAAATATTTTGCTTGACTTCAAACGATCAATTTATTTTTCAAAATGCAATCTTTTAATCATACTTTTAAATGGTTATACAGAGTGTAACTTTCGAGATGTCCACTAGATTTTCTTTAATAACTTTTCAACAATTCAATTAAAATGATTGAAATTTCAAATAAATGCAATTACATTGGACACGAAAAACGAGACATTTAATAAACAAATCAGTTCACACATTCAAAAATAATCGCGTTTTTCGCAAATAAGCCGTTTTTAACCCAAAAATGCGTCTTTTCATTGAAATAATTTAATAAATTAAAATGTTTATAAAAAAATATTTTACAACTGTTTGCGGTAAATGCGAAGGAAAGCACATGATAGTGCAAAATGTATAAAAAATTTGAAGAATGAGGCATTGTCCGGGAATTTACGTGAAACACTAAAAAGTCTCAAATACCAATATGGAATCTTTACAAAACTGAATGAATTTTCGCCAGTACATCAAAAAAGTAAGAGAAAAGAAGGAAATTTAAATAAAAAGCGAACTCAATGACTTTTAGTCGAGTGGCAAGAGAATCCGGTCTCCAGTCGCATAAAATTACCTGATTTACGAATTTTTGAGTACAATATCAAGGGCTGAGTTAAATTTTGCATCTCGTATAATCATTCATTTATCGACATATTATAAATCGGCAGAAATATTTTTCATCGTTAAAACATTTACCGGTTATGAAAACAACATAGAATTCCGGTAATAAGATGAAGAATCTTAAAAGGTTTCCAGTAAATTTGTATCCAGTAACAGTGTACAGTTTGTATCCAGTAAAAAAAAAAGCAGGTAGAAAGTCCATTTCAAAACGAAAAGATGGACGTTTGGTGTGCGCTTCATTTTAAGAAGTAGCTACTCTTATTATCTTCGCGGACATTGAAACCGCATTTGTTTATGTAGACACTTACACACACATATTCACAAACACAAATTCTTCTAAAGCTCAACGGAATCGACTGAAATAATTTATTTTTTCGGTTGGATTGTGTTCCTGCTCATAGGTTAAAAAGAATTCGCTAATTTAAAAAAATGACGGAAATGGTTATCGGAAGAAGGTTTAATGTTTATTTGACAGTCTGGAGAGCCGAACTTATATCTTTGTGGGGAGTTTAATTTTTCTTTTTATTTTGGAAGACTTAGACTATTAAAGATCTAAAAATTGACCATTTGACTAAATGTATTTCGTTTGATAATATTCAAAAGATTGCGTAACTGCATGCATTCTCGGGTAATTAAACTGGAGCTCAATGGATGGGCCATTTTTAAAAACAATGATGCCAAAGTGATTGGCTCATATCAAACATTGATCCCATGAATGTTAAAAAGGCAAATAATTTCTTAACTTACCGTTGATGAATCGAAAAAACAATGAGATTGAATGAAAAGGGTTGATGTTTGCTCAGAACCGTCGTTTAACAAACAAACAAACAAACGATAATTCGCGAACTATTTTTACAAAACAAGTCACAATAAAATCACTTATTATTTGCACACATTAATTCACATTTGTAAAGTGAGTTTTGAAAAAATATTTGTGGATTTTTTTATAAACAAAATGAACATTCCACTTTGAGTTGAAATTCAACTGCTTGCAATCGCTTTTAAATGTGATAAGAAAGCAGCAAAAACTGTGTTCAATTTGCTGATCAATGTTCGAACGGCGAGCAAACAATATGCATAGCGGCAATACGTTTTCTGAAACAATAATGAATCTGTTGAAGGTTCCTCACTTTCCAAAGAAAAAATAAGTAAAAAGTTAGAATAATTTGAAGTCTTAATTTTTGCTTCTGACATTTTTAAAAATTATTTATTTAAGAATTTTTTCTAACTTCTTCTTGTTATAACTAACACAAAAGCAACTTAATTAACTTGTAATGAAATCGTCACATGAAAAAAATTGAAAAACTATTCTTCACTCACTTAAACACAAATTTTGCTATTCGCCTTCTTTCGAATATACTGAAACTTGTTTATTTAAACAAAATTGATAACTGTGCTTGATTTTACTTTTAAATGCTTTTAATTTTGTCTCAAAACCTGCTCAAAATGATGCGCTTCAGAGTGATAAGATATTAAGTGATCGAGCCGGGACAAACATTTTTTCCGAAATTGTACATAAATCCTTGCTTCAAATGTATTAAAATTGAATAATTTCGAAGTTATTAAATTTTGAAATTTGTTTACTTTCGATTGTCTCTTTAGTTTTATTATATAGTCGTGCAGAAATGCTCACAGATACAAATTCGTTGCTATTGATAATCTGAGGTGGCACAAAATGTCTATGGACTCCACAAAACTTCACACGTGATAGTAGACTCGTCAACAATAATTGAATTGATTAAAAATCATTAATTGAGAAATCAAACTGAAAGTTACTTTTGTATATGTTGCTTTAAAGGTATTTCAAGTTTTAAAAGTTCTCGAATTTATAGCGCTTGATGCACCAAATGTCCAAAAATGTGAGTTTTTAATAAGCACTTTACCTACTACATGTCCACATTGGACTTGCACAAAAATGAAATCAAATTAATTTAAATTGAAGCGACCTCCACGTGCTTCGCTCTCCATTCTTTATTCACGTGCTATACGCCCGTATTTAACTGCGTACTCAAACGTTCTTTTCTCAGTTCTGTTCTGTACGCGAGCCTCGTCGCACTCATTTGTGCCCACTTAATAAATCGAATTTTGCCGTTCTTTCTTATTCGTTCACGGGACACCGCTCCCCACACCGCGTTCAACCGCTCKGACGCGACAAAATGTTTAAGAATTTTTCATCTTGTGCAAAATGTGCAAATTTTCAGAATAGCATCAAATTTTATTTGGCCTCATTCAAAAATTTTGTACTCTCTACCTGAAACTTTATCTCTTATTTAAAACTCATTTCAATATTTTCCTTTAATTATTTGTATTTAAACATTATTTGCATAAAACTCAAAAATATTTAATTAGCATCTCAAAGGGGAAGGGAGAAGCAAGATTATTTATTTGATTTGTTTCTGGTAATGTAGAATCCTTTTAAAATGTGATTTTTTCAAATAAATAGAGGATTGATATAGTGTATCTAGAAATATTGATGCGCAAACAAATAATATTTTTATTTTAAATTTTGCAAATTAAGTATATAAAAGCTGCTTTTTTGATTGGTTTTTAAATTTTGATTTGTTTACTGCAAAGCTTTGAGAGCTTGAACAGTTCAAATAAATGAAACAAACATATTATGAACGATTGTTTATAAAAAGTTGTCTTTCACAATTTCAAAACAAAGATCGCGTAAATTTGGCTTTTACTACAGCTCTATCCATAAAAAGTTTAACTCTGCATAAAGAGTAAAGCGTTAAATGTTAAACTTTACGTTAAATAGTTGTAAAGAGATAATTACAAACGTATTTAGCAAATTTTGCATGGCGTTCAATTTGATTGTTTGAATGTAGTTTTGTACTGATTTTCGAAAAAAACTTGCAACTTGCTAGTTATCAATAAATTCGCAATTGTTAAAGAAGACGGAAGCTACTTTCATGGATTCGATGATAATGTTCACATAGAAAAAAACTTGTGCCATGTTTTGGTTTATTGCGTTCTCGGCTCAGTGTTCGAATAGATTGTGAAAGCGAATTAGAAATCAAACGACAGTGAATTAAATAAATTAAGCGAAAAGCTTTTCGTGTTGCGATTCCAATGTGGATGTTTTCATAAAACATTTCATAACTATGTAAACAAAACTTTAATTAGACATTAACTACAACGCATTTGCAATCGCTTCTATACTGTTTCCTGTTCTTATTCAACCCATTTCTTCGTGCTTCAGTTTTGTTGCAAATGAATGAATGGTTGTGCAACATTTTGCCTCTATTCATATTACTTTTGCTGCATGACATAACTCGCGATCGGCGAAGAAATCGATCGCTCGAGTTCGAATTACAAACTCAGTTTATAAACCTATAAACGTGTTTCGAGCTCGATTTTTGCATTCGTTTTCGCTCGTGAAGAGCAAAGTTGTCGTCCAAAGTAAATTGACGGCGTTTTCTGTTCCATTTTTTTCGTGTCGTGAACGATTTCTCGAAACATTTGTCAAAAGCATCTCGTCGCAGTTATTTTACAAATGCTCTGCGTTATTGACCTAAATTTTCTTCGCAACATTTAATTAACGGTTTTAGAAAAAAACGATAATAACGAGTATAATTCGCAATTAATAACTTCAAACAAGTGTGTGTTTAGACATTACGCGCGCAACTATTTTTTTTTTTTTTCTAGTAAAATTATTCAAAGTTTTGCGTTTTTCTTACATACACTTTGAAGCGAAAAATGCTTCATTTTCAAAACGAAAATAGAAATTCGCGTAAAAGATTCGTTCGCTGTAAACAACGTAAAAGCGAAGTTTGCATTTTGAAGTTGATTTGTTCCAAAATTCGTCAAATGATTAATGAATTGGCTTTTTTCTTCTTCGTCGCACAGTTTACTGACTTTTGCGTCGAGCAATTGTCATTTATAGAGAATGTTGCAAAATGGCTGCGTGCGCGTTGTGTGTGTGTGTAATTGATGCTTTCGCTGCGCTCAATTTAATTTTTCCATAGAAATGTAAATGAAACATTCGTTGATCGTTTATTTTCGTATTTGCTTTGTTTAATTAAAACGTGACTTTTTCATCAGCATTATGTAGATTGCTCTGCCCACAAACTCTTCACACCTGAAACATTGTGCGATAAATTAGAAGAGTTTTTTTACGTTTCAAACGATCGCTCGAAAATTATGTTTCCGCTGTAAAATTGAACAATAACGAAACGAAAACAAACAAAACGCGGAGAATGGATCGTGTGCGAGAGATTCGCTGATGCAGCGCGGATAGGTTCCAGGAAAAAGGAACCATTGGAATGAAATCAATTGTCCGAAGAACTGAGAAGTTGTTCTGCTAAAAAATGCTCAACGCTTGTCGAAAGATACTTAAGAAAGTGAAATGCAAACAAATGCTTAAATTCTTTGAATAGAAGACGAAGAAAGTGCTCGCAACGGTGTTTCATTGCACTAATCCTTTTTCTGCTATTTGTTTGTTTGTCTAAAAAATGTTTGCCATACAACGACAATATGTTGACAGCGGATTGTGCGTTTTAAATATTCAAAAGATAAAACATTTAAAAAACTGTATTCAATGTGAATCAATCACTTGTCACTTTCTGGCAAAGAACAGAAAATGCATTTCACGCAAATGTTTGAAACTTTCACGTATTAAAGTTACTTTTTACATTTGAAATTCGTTTGTTTCGAAAAGAGGAAATTTTTTTTTCGAGTTCGTTGCTAAAACTCGAATTAAAAGGTGACGAATAAAAAATTTGTGGATACGAGTGAGATGATAATAAATTAAGCAAATCAAGTAGATAATTTAAGTAGCAGAACACATTAATCTCAGCGGCAAGAATTTGTTTTTTACGCAAAACGCTTCTTCGCTTCATTTTTGTTGCATACTTCGCGACGAAAAATTCGTGCGAACGTTTGCGAACGTGTGCCAAGTAAAAATAAATCGCGAAACTTGTGCTTCGTTCGCCAATCGCCTGTGTACGATTAGCTAACAGAAATTTAATATTTGAACTGCTTTGAAAATTATGCGCGGACAAAATAGATTTTCGTACGTTGCGTCGTTTTTTCGCGCGTTGCGTTCGCAGTGTTAATTCAAAATGAAAAAAAGAGTAAAATGGCAAAAATTGTTCGAAGGCACCTGTTTTCTCATTTTTAATCGACGAGGAGAGGCGAAAAATGAAATTTTTATTTTTATTTATTTTCATATTTCACCGTTCGCACAATTCGTGCTGTCGAAGCGAACGCAGCCAATGAACGCTTTCTGTTCGATTGCGATGCGTTTTAATACTTTTGTAAAATGCTCGTTTAAAAACAGTAATTAACGCGGCGATAAAGTTATAAGTGCCGGCTTCATATGCGCTCTATACGTTTTATGTTCTATTCCCGGCGATTTCGTTTTATTTCGCTCGCTTTTTTTTGAAAAGCTTGTTTTTCGCTTTTGATTTTCACGATTTGTTTCGCTTTTAGATTTGTTTTTTCATTATCAACACACACTCGTTTCATCACTCGAATCAGTATCACTTCACTGCTTTTTGTTTTCAAACTTTTTTCGAATATTTACAAAAGTTTTTCGAACTTATTATTTCGCTTTCAAACTTTTTTCGTGCGCAATGGCTTTCGCCGAAGCTTTGAATAACAACTTGCGTAAGTTTTCTTCTTTTTTTTTTACTCTTCAGAAGCTTTCGAGAAAGCAACACGATTAGCGATTTTGTGTATTTTGCAGGCTGGGATGCAAATGCTGTCGAAGGTAAAAGTGGGCTTTCATTTACCTCTTTGTGTGAGCAAACTAATGAAGACTCATTTTACAAAGTTGACAGAAAGCGTGAACAAGCTTCGAGTTATTTGGTCGAAAGAAAGTTCGAATTTGCTTCGAGTTATTTAGTTGGAGCAAAATCTGAACATGCTTCGACTAACGTAGACGAGAAAAAGGGCGAACAAAGCTCGACTTATGAAGTCGACAGAAGGTTTGACCGAGAATCGAATAATTTAATCGAGACAAAGTGTGAGCAACCTTTGGCTTATGTAGTCGAAACAAATGCGAGCGCAAACTCGAGTGTAGAGAAGTCAGAACAAACTTCAGAGACGCAAAAAGACGACGAGCCTAAAAAGCCTAATAAATCGTACGTGGCTTTAATTTGCGAGGCGCTGAAAAGTGTGCCCGACAATAGGCTACCGCTCAACGAAATTTACAAGTACATTGAGAAGCGTTATCCTTACTATAAGCCACATGTTTCTGGATGGAAAAATAGTATTCGCCATAATTTAAGTTTGAATGACTGTTTTGTGAAAATGCCACGAGAGAAAACTGACAGCAAGGAGAAAAAAGGCAATCTTTGGTGGCTACATCCCCAGTTTGCGAACATGTTCGAACACGGAAGCTACAAGCGGCGAAAGAAACGAAAAAACAAGTGAGTAACAAATGTTTTGCTCGATGTAGTCCTATAATTTTGGGTGATAATGTGCTGATTTACTTTAAATAATTACATTTCTGAAGTACCTATTTGAGCGTCGAAATAAGTTAATAGAATTTACTTGTTTATCTAATGATCGAAATCAAACGTCTTTGGTTGGATAAACGAAAGTAACGTGGTAAACTCAATGTAATCGTTGTTTACGATCTTTAACTGCTTATTTACGCGGAATATTTTTGAGTTTTAAGCTTTTCAATATCATTGAAGCTCTTACGTTCTTCACACATCTAAATCCAAATTTTATTATTCTCGCATTTTATTCAAAAGATGAATATAATTTCGTTTAATTCTAAAAAATCTAATGCAGAGCGCGAAATCATTTTCTCGAATTCTCGAAAACATTTTGATTTTGTTGCAACACAAGTGAGCGCTAACAATTACTCGAAACAGCAACAGCTTATTTAACAAGTGGCATTTTTCAATCAGAGGTTTGTTTTTTCTTTTATGCTTTCGCTAAATAAAAATTAGGGAGTAAAATTTTGAAATAAAAAAGACTAAGAGAAGTGCTTCGTTTTAGATATTTAGTAAATTTTAACGAAGCTAAGAAAAAAATTTTTGAAACATTAAGTAGAAGAATGGCACTTGAATTTATTATTAAATTATAATCAAATGCTTTGAAATAAACGAAAAGTGTTTCTTCTTATTACTAGGACCTTGATGAAATCGTATTTTTTAAAAACTTAATCCATATTAAAAAAAACTTTAGAATTAAATTCAATGCATTTAAAGCCACTAACAATTGGAAGTTAATTTTTAAAAAGCAAATAAAAGATGAAAAGGAAAATAAATTTTTAAATTCACATAGCCCCTCTCAATATTCAAATTCTTTAAAACTTTTTTATAAAACGAAACTTTTTCAGATCGCCCAAACGATTGCCGAATTGCTACGCAAACACAATAAAATATTATGCACCATCTCACCACGTTATGCCATCGACATCACGTCATTACTATCCACAAACAACGAATAGCTTGTTCGCAACAACAGCTGATAATATTTACGACTCCTACTGGTCAATGGCACATTACAGGTATTGTGGGATATTTTTTAATTTGAAAGAAATTTTAACCTAATTATAAAGATAATTTAACAAGAACAATTTGATTTTGCTCTATCTCGAGTACCTAATTATCATCAAATCGATCGGATAATAAGCTCGATTCTCGACAAAAAATGTTTAATGTTTTGAGTATCACACTAAACTAATTTTTTTATAAATTTCAAAGCGTTAAAATTAAATAGAAAAAACTTCTCGCAAAAGTAATCAAGTTGTTTCACAAATCGTTTGCTTAGTTCTTGTAATTTGAATGCTTTCGGCTATGTACTTTGTTAAAAAGTAAAATAATTGAACAATCAACTCTGTAGATAAGCACTCAAATTACAAGACATTGAATCGAAAAAAGAAAAGCACTTTGAATTTATTTCGAGCTAAATAAAACTAAAAGGTTGAGCTTGCTTTTATAGATTCTCTGCATTTTAAATTAATTTATCGCGATTTTCAAGGTAATATGAAGCATTTAAAACCGGATTCAAATAAATTTTTATCTAAAATCATTTGACAAGTTAAATATGTCAGAGATATTTAAAAAAGAAAGTCGAACGCAGTCGAACGCCGATTTGAACTTTATTATTGCAAAATAATGTCACACAGCGGTGAGCTGAAGGCACCGAACCGCTAGTGTTGAAGGCCAGAATAACCATACGGCACGTAGGTGACTAATACTGAACGACATAAAGGCAGAGTGCCAAATACACTACATACGTTATTATGCTCCGCGGATACATTTATGTGTGTAGTTCTCCCTGATAAACGTAATCTCTATGATAGCGAATTCACTTTTGTTGACCATTGAATGGACGACAAAAATGTTAAATTAGTTAATTAATGGTAAAAATTTGCATACCATAGAAAACAGTTTTGATCGAAACAAGTGAGCTTATTTAAAATTAATTTTGTTTAATCTAGAAAATTGTTTAGAACTTCAAACAAGTTTTGAAATTATCTAACCCTCTTTGCTAAAATCTTAAATTATATGCACTCAGTCATACAGAAATCTTGCCATTGTTGGTGTTTTTATGAACAAACACACGAAAAGTGGATCTTATGTTAATTGCCAAAGCTTACCTCTGTTTCTACGATTTTTTCCTACTCCGCATATGCTGCTTGCGTTTTGAACATTTGTGGTTTGGATACTCGCGCTTTAGACAATTTACGTTAAATTTAACGGAAGAATCACTTAAATTTCTTTCGATAGTAACATAGTAAATTATTTTTGGCTGCAATTTAAGCTTTTAATGCATACTTTAGCGTTGCCCACTTATGTATTTTTATCTCCTCTGAGATAAATTTTTTTGAAATTTCACATAAATTAACCTCTGCACAGTGTCAATTGATGTTCCTCAAAATTAAATTGGAAATGTTTGATAAAAATCCATTTTTCATAGCGAAACAAGCGATAGGATATTCTTGAATAGTACAGGGTCTTCGATAAGGATTGTTGAAATGAGTGAACTTCCTTATGAAATTACTAACTTTGAACTTATATTTTCAGCTCAACAAACTTCAATCCAAATATTACAACGAATTCCATGAATGTTGCTGCATATGCCGACAATTACAGCTCATTTCCTGCTTGCGACGAAGCAAAGAATGTCTGCAACTACTCTTCTCTCTCTCAACATATTTCGCCTTCAACGCCATATATACTGCCTTCGGAGTCATCGAGCAATTTTCAAAACAACGCGGTCGAGAACACAAATTATTTCACTTATCAAACGCTCAACACTCCTTATATGCCTGATCTCAATGGCCAAAATTATTGAATCAAAGTTGGAAGAGCGCGATTTAAAAGTCATATGCATTCATCAACTCTACTTCAGCGATCATATTATTTAGATGACAACCGATTATATTTTAATAACGATGTTAGTGTGTATCATTAGTCACACATATTCACATTTAATCTTGCTCATTTTGTATCACGAGACTCAAAATATTTTTTATTATTTAGATATTAATTCAAAGTAGAAATCAAGTTGACAGTGATAAAATTTTATTCAGAAAAGGAATGATATCATAACTTAATCATCGCTCAACAAATCCTCTTCGATATTTACGTCCTAAAAAATAGATGAGAATAATGAATGTTCAAATTAAGAAATCTATACCGAAATATCGACATCATCATCGATATGCAAATTGTTGATTTCCATTTCGAGATCGTCAACATTTCGCGGCCTTTCAAGTGCATCTTCAAAAATTTCATTACTATTTGGTGATGCAACTTCGGACTTGTTGTCAATATTTACTTCCTCAGGAATATACACAAAACTCTTGCTTGCTTCTGCTGCTTTCATTTCTTCGATGGGATTTCTTTCATGATTTGGTTTCACTTGCGGAAATTCATTTGCTTTCGGTCTCGGCTTCTTTTGGCGTTCTATTTTTAAAAATTGTTCCGTTTTAACTGCGTCGTGAAAACCAGGAAAGAGATTTTCGTATTCCGAAGGATCAGCTAATGCTTGAGCTGATTTCTCATTCTTTGATTTATTAACAACACTTTCTTTCCACAATTTGATTATTCTCGATACTTGGCTCGGAAGGTAAGTGCGTGCAAAAAATGCTGCTTCCGGCAAGCGATTGGTTTCAATCAATATTTCAAGAGCCTTTTCTTTTTCATTTAATATAAAATATGATAAAAATGCGACGTTTTTAATGCCTTTTGCTTGAGCTGATTGGCCTAACTTTTCTACCATTGAACTATTTCCAGAAGAAGTGGCCAGCAACAACAAACCAGGGAAATCTTGTGCATTATGAAGACATTCTTGAGCGAGATCAAACTGACACAATGACATCGCTAATTCTGCTAATTGCTTCCATTTCTGTTCACTCTGAGCTTCAACTGCGAGTTGATAAGCTGTCTTGGTATCGTTTAATTGCAGAGCTAAATCGAATCGATGTTCAGGATCTGCAGAAACAGCCAAAGCCTGAACTTTGAATCCCTGTTTTTCTAAGAACTGAGCAACTCTTGTTCTCTGTTCTTTTGATATAGATGGCAAAATCTTATCCGCAGCTTCAAAATCTTCCCTCATAACTGCCGTTTGGTATTCCAAAACCGAGAGTGAAAGTGAATAGGAGACAATGTTCAATTCTTTATCGCCTAAATATAAACGATTTTCTTTTGGAAGGTATCCCAATAAATACATCGGTCTGTAAAGAAAAAATAATAATAATTCACAAAAATCACTTTATTACAAACCTATCTAAATGAGAGACTGTGACGATTTCGCCTCCAACGAAATAATTTAGACGATTGACACCGTTTGTGTAAATAAAACAATCACCGACCCATAAACCAGTCTTGACAATTTCTTGCACTTCAGAAACCACATCAAAGGCATCTTCAATACCATCTTCTGTAACTTTTTCATCCTTCATCTCTTTTGCACGGGCAACATTCTCAGCATTGTATTTTAAAATATAAAAACTGTCGTCGGTAGCGATACAAACTAAATCACCATTTTCAGACCAGAATACATTTTTAGGTTGAATTTCAATTCGACGAATCAACTCTAAGTTGTCCCAGTCATAAAAGGCAAGACCGGCCACTGATTTAACTCCTAACATAAATCCTCCAAAAATTCCGTCAGCACCAAACTCAGGCTTGAATGATGTTTTTTCCTTGAAATTTTTAAATATTCTAACGGTTGTCGTATTGTCTCGGACGGCGTATTCACTAGAGTCAAGTGCCCAAACAAATTCATGAGCAGTGCCGAAGCTCTTATTTCGCAGAGTCAATGCGGTATAAATTATATATTCACCATCACCGCAAACAACCACAAAACGTCCATTTGAATTATGAGAAATGGTTTGTGGGTAAATTTCACAACTTCCCATATCTTTGACATTGAGTGGCAAAACATAACCATCTTTCAGTTCTTCATTATCACTCATGGATTTTAAGTTAGCTTGTTGTAGTTCTGAATGACGTGCCCAAACTATTTTACCCGAGTTATCCATGGACATAGCGGGTTCTTCGCGACCAAGTTTGATGATAATACTGCCTTCATCGTATCCGATTGCAACAGCGTTTGAACCTTTTAGACTTGATATTGTCCACACACGTTCCAAACCGTAGTTAAGAGTGCTTTCAAGTCGATAGGTGTTCAAATGCCAAATACGAACGGTTCCGTCTTCTGAACCTGTCATTATAATGGGCAATTCGGGATGGTAACAAACGGCGGAAACATTCTGTGCGTGTCCTTCAAGAGTTTGAACACACGTCTTTGTTTGATAGTCCCATATTTTAACAAGCCTATCGTCAGCACCCGAGATGAGGTACGGTTTGTCGGCACTGTGACAATAATCAACACAATTAACACCTTTTTCATGGCCTTCAAGAGTGAAATTGGGCGAACTTGAGCCCAACTGCCAAACTTTGACAGTGCGATCGAGCGAAGCGCTTGCAAACGTGTTGTTGTCTTTCGGATTAATCACAATCTGCATAACGTAGTGAGTGTGTCCTTCGAAAACTTGAGTACAGGCCCAGTTTTTCTCCCAATTCCACAATTTGATCAGCATATCATCAGAGGAAGTCAAAATGTACGGTTGTGTTGGGTGCACGTATATTCCACGAACGTAGTCGGAATGTGCTTCGAACATATGAATTCGCTCGAGTGTATTGTAGTTGAACACACGTACTTGCATATCGTCTGAGCCCGTAATGATCCAGTTTTTGCGAGGAACAAACTTGGCGCATCGAACGGGCACATCGCAAACTTCGAATGACTTCACCAGTTGCTGATTCTCGTGATTCCAAACGTGAACGTGGCCATTGTAAAGACTTGCCAACATCCACGGCTCGACAGGATGCAAGTCAACGCATTTCACGCGATCGCTTCTTGCCAACAGCTTCCTTCTCACGTCTAGTTTCAGAGGCTGTCAAAAAAGATGAAACATGAGTGAAATGAGGTGGGAATTGGAGAAAAAACTGACCATTTTTCGAAATTTTTTCGCTTTCGTTTCACTATTTTCAAACGCCGACAAACTCGCTGTGACGTGGAGTTCGCGCTGATGTTTCAAGCCGCCGCTCACCACTTTTTTCATGCTTCTTTCGGCTTTCGCGAAGTTTGCGAAACTTGAAATCAACTTTCATTTCTGAAAAGTTAAAACTTTAAAACTCACACTTTCAATTTAAGATAGCTTTAATAAGTTTGTCTGCTTTTTTTGCAGACAAAACAAAACAGCGTCAAGATTGTTATATTTTTTTAAGAAGCTTGTGAAGAGGCATACTACCTGTTCAGAAAGTAAGTTGCCCCTTTTTTAAGAGGTAATAACTAGGGAGCGGATTTTGTGTGGTACACACAAACCACACAAATGAAAAATTAATAATGAAACTTAATAATTTTGTAATAATAAATAGATTAACGCAAAAATAAGCCAGAATTGAGACCACACAAAATCGTAATTTTTTCTGAAAACCACACATTTATATCAAATACCACACAAAATTATAAAGAGACCCTCAAT
>NCKU01003082.1:0-16307 GCA_003675995.1 Dinothrombium tinctorium | reverse complement strand
AACTCTTTTTTTAATTTTTATTGGTTAAATTAATAAAAAATCGATTTTCTCGCGAAAAACAAGGTTTTTCGAAAAATTGACGGGTTTGGGTTCGGGAAAGGGGAGTCGAAAGTAATGTCCGCTTCAAGCCCTTTTAAATGAAATAAAAATTTTTAATTTCCGCAACAATTTGAAAAATCAAATTTTCTTCAGCGACGATCACCACAAAAAATTTTAATTGAATGCTTGTCTCCTATAAACTTAATGTAACTTCAAAACAAAAATTTAAATAAAGGTGAAGGTAGAGCCAAAGGAACAGTAGCGCATTATGCAGCGCGTGGGTCGCAATCGCTGCATGAGAATCCGAGCTTTAAGGGCGAGGGTTCGAATCTGAGCTTTCTTTAAATAGAAGAAAAATTTTTGCACTCATGAAACTCGAAAATTTGAAACACTCGCAGAAAATTTTGCGAGTTTTTGTTCCTACCTCGATTTGAACCCGAACCATTAAAGTATGTTGGCTCTACGCTCGATACCACTGAGCCACAGTGCTTAATTGGTGATTTGATGCTTTATTGTAAAATTTAGTGATTTTTAGTGTCAAATTTTCAAGAAAAAACATTTATTACATAATATATACATTATACCGATACGAATTAAAGCATTTTTAAACAAATAAAAATTTTAGTGCAGCACCAAAATCCATGGTCCTAGTCTTCACTACGAGAAAATGGATCATATGGCAGCAAATTGATAAACATAAAAATAGAATTGGATGAAAAGTGGCCTAAAACGAAAGAAGTGAAACAAAATATTAAGATAAACACGATAAAATAACAGAGCTCCTAAATTAGTTTTTGCAAATTTATTGTTTTTGAACTTAAAAAATTATTTAAAATAAATCAAAATAGTCAATTACATCCGTTTTCGATAGCGAAACAGCTCAAATCATGAAATTTTCTCAAATTTATTTCAAAATCGCTGCTCGTCGTTTTCCCTGCTCACAATGTAAACACATTAAGAGACGTTAATTATAAAAAGCTTGCAGTTAATAAAGCTGCTACCGAGATGAAAACGACACTAAAAGTGCATTATTACACACTTCAAACATCTTTCGCTTTTCCCATCACTCGGAAAAAACTTTCGGACAAAAGAGTAGAACAAAGAATTATTTAATTCGAAGAGAAAGTATACAAATAAATGTACACTCTGTTCACTTGACAAGCAACATTTCATTATGCCTTTATGCTATCTTTCGTATTTTTAAATGAAGAGAGCGTACATACACTCGAGTTGAATATGCAAACATTTTCACTCTCGTGTAAACTTTTACGTATTTTAACTTTATTTTAGTTTTGCACCGATAGCTCAATATTTAAGCGCACCACATTCAATTTGGTCTCAAGCATTTTGTCACGCAGCTAATGAGTGCAAAATTATTTCGTTTACACGCAGCAAATTCATTCATTGCCTTTTGCATCGCAAACGATTTTTATTTTCTTTCTCATTCCCATTTCAAAAACTTATCTGTTTTTCATATGTAAAGAACAAACGCTTTCTCTTTCATCTCAACAAGGAACAACAGCGAAAATACTGAGCGTTGTTTTTTATGAACGCATCAAATCTCGATAAGAACGAGAAGGAAACTCTTTTTTTGAAAAGTTTTGACAATCAAATATTGTCGAAAGCAGTGAATAAAAAAGCGACACAAATGCTAAGCAAAGCACTTCTCTTTCTCGTTCGAATCATTGATTTACACTTGCGAAGAAACATTTCGAATGATGAATTTAATTCGCTTATTCGTTGAATTCAAATTTGCGACTTAAAACAGCTTTACTCTGATCATCTTTTTTTTTCTTGCTTTCGCTATTTATCAAAACGTCATACTGCATCGCATGTATGCTAAGCATCGAGTAATAAAGATTAAATTCACTTATTTTATAAGCTGATTTTTGATGAGCCATGTTTCGTAATCTTTGAGCAGAAATACAAATTTATTAGACTTTGAATTAATCTTTTTTAATTTAAAAAAAACGCATTAAGTTTTAAGCTTTCAGTAAAATTGAAAATCATCACCTGTTCAATGCTTTGTGGATCACACATTTTGTTTGTTTTTTGACAAAATACACACAATCAACGAAAAACATCGCTTTCGAAGCGATGATAGCCATAAATTCATTGCTTACAGCGAGTAGCTAAATTCAATGTTCCAGACTAAACTTTTATTATTCATCTCGCTTCTCGATTGAAAGCTTTTTACATTGAAAAGCTGTTATTCGTTTTGAAAAGTTTGAACCACTCACACGTATATTCTCATACACTGGTTTCATCCACCAAACATTAAATTCGCTCTTCAATCTCAATTTAAAAGCAAGCATATGCATGTCTTGAAAACTCATATTGATTCATGTTTTTCAAGCTAAATGGGCACGGATAATACACTTTGAAATTCATTTTTAGATATAATACAAAAGGTGAAATACAAGTAAGCTATACAATGTGAGCATTTAAAATCCAATTTTTTATTATAAGCCTGAGCTCTAAACAAATGAATACTCGATAGATTAAATTTTTACATTGAGATAAATTTTAAAAATCAAATGACTCAAATAATTTTTTAAATCTTGGATTTAAAAAAAACGTAAGTTTCAAGCAAATCGTGACAGAATTTAACAAAGCAGATAAATGAAAGTGAGCGATAATTTACACTTCTTTGCTTTGCTCAAATCATCGTTGCAACAATTTTTTTACTCACTTTTCTTTGAATAATGAAAATTGTATAATTTCATACACTTATGGAACTGTACTCAATCGCAATTTTCAAATATTTCCTTAGCATTTGATCGTATAGCAGCCAAAAGTAACACTTTGCTCAAAATACTCGATTTTAAAAGCATCGAACAGACATTTTATTCTACTTAGATACGATTGAAACATTGCTTTGTGAAACCTAAAAGCTAAGGTTCAGTGTTTCACGAAAAGAAATCATTTTTTTTTTCGCTGAAAACGGAGGGCAAGTGAAGTAATCGTTTATCGTTTGATCTTCAACGACGCCACTCTCCATCCACTCTCCTGCTCCTCTTTGAGAAGCTAAATAATCGCGTTTACTATTGCATCAAACTGCTTATGTGTTTGAAGAGGAGAAAAAAAAGTAAGGCGCAAAAAGCAAACAAACACATAAAAGATTGGTTCTAGCAAGAAAGCAGAGCTTTTTGATGCAAATCAAATCGTTTTTTAAATTTCACTGAAAATTTCTCACTAGTCAATTTAGCATAAGATCATTGTGAAAGCTTCGAAAATGAGAAAGTATTCGAGTATTTAAAGTGGAAGCTTAAAAACTTGCGAACCGCATTCATCGAAATAATCGAAAAAACAAATTGTGTTCAATATAGGAAGTATCACTTTTTGGCAAAGTATTAAGTCTCCTCCATTCTGAGTGATAATAAATCAAAGCGTTTTCCATTAATTTAAGATATAAGAGTAGCGAAAGATAAGAAAAAAGTTGTCTGTTAGACAGCCGTTTGTCTTCAACGGTCGAAATACGCAAAGTGGAGAGACTATTTCCCATTTATTATTTCGTTCGCTGAGATAATAGATTTCTACACTGGATTTAAAGAGGCAAATTCGACACAAACTTCATCTAATCGAAATTAAGCTTTTTTTTAAAGAATATTGTGCGCTAAACTTAGCCATAGTTTGCTTCTTCTTCTTCTTGCTTTCTCTTCTCTCGAGAAACTTCAATTTGAAAACAATTTATTCAGCATTCGAATGCGAAAAGCAAGAGTTCGTTTGGTGCTTTGAATATTTCATAAAGTAATTGATGCTTAAATTTAGCGCTCAATAATTTCGAACGAATTCAGCGCTTCGTTAATCATTCGCAAAAGATGGAAAATGGAGCGCTTCTTTGGCAAATTATTATCATATCAAATTAAAGTTTTGAATGCGTATTCAATTTTAAGCTCAAATTTGAGTCGACATGAATACGAATCGAAAATCTCTACTTTTGAATAAAGAAATTTAATTGAACTGCACGCTTTTAAAAGTTTCATGAATCAATGCAATTAAACTGCTCACTTTGCTTACTTTACTTCGATCTGAGTATCGTTAAAAAGCATATTTGTGTGAGAAAAACTTGAATAAAAATTTTTTAAATAATGTCTACCGAAATGAACTCATTTTAGTTTCTTTTATAAATTAAAAGCATATTTTTCGCTTCATTGTTATCGCGATTAAAATCAAGCTTTTCATTAATTTAATGCTAAATTCGTTCGAAGTTAAATTTTTATCTTTATCAAAAAGAAAAAGTTTCGTTATAACTTCATTTTAAATGACTATCTAAATGGTCACAAAATTGAAATATGCGAATCGATGTGAATCGAATCGAATATTTCAATTCTATTATTTTATTTTTAACTTTTGTGTCGCTGCTCATGATCAACTTCAATTTAAAATCTAGCAAACCATGGAAATGAAAAACGAAAAGTGTTAAAACTGTGCTTTAAAAGTGATGAGTGTAACACTCGAAGAGCAATCATCAGCAGAAAGAGTAGACGTTCGTAGAGCATATCAAAACTTTTTACGTTCAATCATTTTTTCGCCTCTCTTCACTCTTCTCTCAGCGAACGGGAAGCAAAAAAACATAAACAAGAGAGCTCACATAAGATTCATAAATCGATAAAAAGGTCGAAAAATTTTGCGAAAGTGACTGTCATAAAATTTTAAATGTTCGATAATAAAAATTCTGTTTATACAAACATTTTGCTTTCTATCTTAGACAAGTTAATCGCTCTTTTTCATTTCTTTATTTAACTTTTGCTACTCTGTATCAAATCAAATCCAAATAACAATTCCCCAATTCGACTCAACTTTTACACCTTTTCTAAAATTAATCTTTTGCTTCTTTTGCCTAAATTTGCTTCCTTCCTTCACTTTTCCAATCTCTTGACAAAAGTATCCTACAGCAATCGTTCTCATAGAACTCTGTGCCAAAATTCACGAGAGAATTGAAATTAAAAGTGAAATTTAATCGATCGGTTGTTATAAATGTCTAGACATAAAAAAAGAAAATTTCGCCATAATGCAACCAAATTTTTAATGAAAACTTTCTGCGTTAACGAAAAAATATAACAAATCTTTCTTATAAAAACAGTATTATGAATATTTCATACAGAAGCTTAGTTTTTATTCATTCATATTGAGTCTATAGCCACTTGAGGATCAATTGGATAAATTTATTATAAAAAAGTGTATCTCGAATGTGTATTATTGTTAGATAAACCCTTTCATTATAAATTTATTCAATTGTTTTAAGTGCTGTAGCTAAAAAAAGAATAGAAAACGAATTTTGCAAACGCTGTTATAAAAGTTAATCTATTTTTGTCACAAAAATTATTCATTTAATTGAAGCACTAATTTTCATAGTAAACTTTTTTCAACAGACAACCAAATTTTGTTTCAAATATTCTTTTTTCCGTGAATTTCAGTTTATTAAAACTTTACTTATAAATGAGATAAAATAAAATTACTTTTACGAACAAACCAATTGTAAGTAAAAATCATTGTAAAATTTAGAATTAATATGACATGATGTTGGAAAAAGAAGAAATAATTTTAGTGAATTAAAACTCTTTTTTAAATTTTTACTTCAATTTAAATTCAAATCATTTAATATTGCAAATAGATTTAAAAATCATATTCTCTTTGCATAAATAGGAAAAGAGATAAAACATTTCACGATGGACCTCGTTTGCTTGTCTGATCATTTTCGCTGATTTTTTAATTCTTTTTAAGATCACTTAAGGAAAGCTAATCAAACTAATTAATATAATTACATTTAAAAACTAAAATTTTGCAAAATTTTAGCTATTTGAAGCTATTTTTTTCATTCCACCATGCGTATTTTATATAAAGATTTATAAGCTCAAATTAAATATCAAATTTTATAAGTAAAACCGATTTTAAATGTGCTTAATTTGTTTTCATTATAAAAGTTTTCTGTGATAATTTTCCTAAAGAGAATTCTTGATGATTATAAAACGCGCTTAATTTAATTTAATTAAAATAAGCCGGTGCTTAGTTCTTGAGAGAACTGAAAGAGAATGTAAAAATGGCGTAAGTATGAATTACTTAAAAGGTCTCAGTTGACACCATCTGAATATCTAGATAAATTTATATGCAAATGTAGATAAGTGTAGAGTCATTGCTGCACAATGAACGAAATAAGACGACGGTAAATTTAATCGCAACAGGCGAAATAAATAAATTCGAAAAATATTAGTTTGTGCCACAGTTTTATTTTCTTGAAATTTTGTACAATTATTATGCTTGTGATGAGCTCAATAATGGCCAGAAAAAGATAAATTGAATGATAAGATGGACTATTGAAAAAAAGTGAAAATTTTTTGAAGGGGTTTCAATTTTTTATTTTATTAATAAGTGCTACTCATAAAAATAACTTTACTGATTAAATTTGTAATAATGATAAACTAAACAAATAATAAACAAAATAAATTTATGCTTAAAGTAGTTTAAACAAAATATCTTTCAAACATAATTCTTTAAAAGCGTTATTAGATCTGATAGAATTATAAAATCTTAAGAGCTTGCTGAAAGTAGAAATATGTGCAACTATAGACAAAAGAATTTAGTAACGTAGAAAATGCTTTACTATTTTTGGTCCAGAGTAGTGCATAGTAGAGTTTTTATTACTTGCAGTCCACAGACATTTTTTATTGGTAATAAAATAGATACATAGTTGCTATACATATAAATGTATATCGTACATAGCTATACACAATCAGCATAGACTGCAGTTATAAGCAAACGAAAATATTTCATCTATGAATATAACATGTATACTTTTTCATAACATATTCAACAAAGTTCTTTCGTGGGGACTTGATAGAATATTTCAAAATATTAAACAATTTTTATGACGTCAACCCAAATGCATATTTTGAATTTTCAATGCACTAATATTCTGTACGTGGTCATTCAAAAAATTTTTTATACCACATACTAGATTAGAAACTGTTAAGAATTCATTTTTTGTAAGAAATCTGCAAACGTGGAATCTGCTTCCAAGTTCAGTTGTGACCGCAAACAATATTGCTTCTTTTTAAAAAAGACTTGATAGGTACTGGTCTGAGACTGAAACTGCTGCCTAAGCATTTATTTTAAAAACATTGTAAATTTTTCATTGTTTAATTTTCCTTAATTGTAACCAAAAAACGGCATATAAGCTTTGCTTCCTGCAGATGATTTTTAAATAATAATAATAATAATATTTGCAATTAAGTTATGCTATTTCATCTTCCGTAAATGCTATCTAATCGCAATACATGCTTAATGGTTTTTATCTTATTTTTAGTTGAAATATTTATTTAACTTTAAGTAAATTTAAAATATTTTACATTTCGTAAAATATTTTCTATAAAATATGTTGCATTCAAATATTTTTGTTGTGCTCAAATGATTATATTATAAATCTTTAAAAAATAAATTCAATACTAACACATTGATCTCATAATTTAGAAGAAGTTTTATAAGGCTTTTAATAACGTTTCATGAGTTTTTTAACCCTCTATCCTAACACGATCAGAAAAAAGTACATTTTACTACTGAAAGAATACTTCACTGCACTGCAAAAAAACGTCATAAATGCTAAGCAACATTTTGATTTGTTGTGAACCGCATTTTAGTATATTTTAATTTTCGAACATTTTAGAGTAAAATTTAGCAAAAATTATTATTTTAAATGTTTATGAATAATGAACATATTCTACTTCATTTGGTTTAACCTCTTTTAAAACAATTTTCCACTGCTTCGCACTTTACGTTTCAATTTACCACCTCTTTAGTCATTTAAGAGTTTTAATTTTAACACCAATTAAATTTTAATATTTTTCAATTAAAAATATTTCTATTGATAATTCTTTCTTTATTCGCTGTGTATCCTATCACTTTTAAAAACAAACTTTCAATTAACTTAAATTTTTTAATGCAAAATGTTTTTGTTATAGATTTTTGCAGTTCAGTGAAGTATTCTTTCAGTAGTAAAATAATTTTCTGATTACAAAAAACATTGATTTGATTTAGTTACATTAACTGAGAATAGATTGAGATTGAGATTAGTAGATTGTGAGAGTATTTTTTATAATTCTTTAAAAAAACATTAACATAACTACGTAAATTAACCTAATTACGCTTTCTTCATCGATGATTTTAAGCAAATATCGAACAAAGTAAGAACGCAAAGCATCTTACATAATTAGTTTTATCATTTTCAATAAAATAGAGAATGAAAAGAATTGCTTTGTTCAGAGAGACGCGTCGTAATTTTATTACATAGATAAGATTATTGCCATTTACTTTTTGAAGGAATAAAGTGAAAATGCCGGTAGAGGTTGTGAACATTAGCTAAAGCAATAATTTGGTTCGTAGTTGGAATATAAATATTTTATTGCGAAAATTAAAAATTAAAAATGAAAAAAATTTATTAGCTCTTAAAAGTTAACGAAGCTAAAACTAACTTTTTAAACAATTGCAGTTGTTTAATGTTTGTCGAAAAGAGGAAATTTTTTTTTGAACGATGCAGTCACTTTAGACAAAAATATAAGTCGAGATCTGTGAAGAAAGCAGAAGAAAGCCGAAGCGAAATAGTAAGTTTTTATTTGTTAGATAACGAATACTTTACTTAGCAATGTGAGCGATGAAGCTCTCAATTTGTCCGAATGAAGTTCGTTTTTTTTTTACTTTTTAGAAGAAATTTTTCACTTAATTTTTCTTTTCTATTTGAGAATTAAAGGCTTGATTGAGCAAAAGTAAAAAATTGTAAGAGTGGAACGCAGAAAGAAAGAAACATTTTCTCAAAGCGAAATCCCAAAGGAAACAGAAAATGGACAGTTTTTTGTGAAAACGAAATAAGTGAGAAATAAGGTACAAATCACGGGCAAGCAAAGCGTGAGCATCAATCTAAATGTGTCTGAAAATGATTATTTGAAATCTTTGCTTTTCGCAATGCAATTGTAAACACGGCGAAGAAGAAGCAAAGTGATTGTGAAGTAAGCAAAAAATTTTCGAGTCTTTTTTTGCTGTCTGTGCGATCGATGAACGCGTAGCTCACTCAATCTGCCAACACTCGCAATGTATCTGTTCGACTTGCTTTTCTGCGAAATAAGACAAAAGCAAATCTTAAAGCGCTTATTTCATTGTTGATAGCAAATGAGCCGCATTCCTGCTCAAAATCAACCATATTCATTGCGTCAAAAGATCTTTTTTGCAGAATAGAAACACTCGTAATTAATTTAATTCTATTATGAAAACGTTCGATAAAAACGTCTGTGCTTTCGACGCGCTCGTGAAAATTGCTTTCTCGCGGAAAAGAGGCGAAAGAGGAGCAAGTTAAAAGGTGGAACAAAGTCATGGCGAGTAAGAAAAACGCTTTACGCTAGTTTTGTCGTAAAACAAAGCAAACACAAAATTGTATTATGTCTTAAAGTATAGTAAATTGACTTTTTTGTCGCTTACTCTCGCTCTCTCTCAACAACAGAAATCAAACGTTAATCAATATAATTGCGATTTAAACAAGTGAAATCGCAATGTGCTCGAGTCGCGCTTTAATGCTGAACAAAGTAAAAAAATGTAAGTCTCGATGACTTGCTTTCTCTGTATCTGCGCTCACAAAGTTTCATATGATAAGTGTTATTTGTTGAAGAAAAGGTAAACTTTCTCTGTGGTATTTACTTCAATTTTATTGTCACAATAACCACTTTGCGTTTTATGGTCGCAGATTTTTTCTTTGTTTCCATTACTTTCGTTATTGCTTTTAGTTGCGCAAAAGTTCTCTGAATTGAATGTACGTATCACATAACGTTTTTGGCTTTGTTACTCAAACCGCACAAACCGCTACAATTCTGTTTCTCACAAATTTACAATCTTTTTTTACAACAAAATTTCGCCAATAAATATACAAAATGCAATAATGATTTAAATAATTTATTTTTTCATGAATTTACAATTGAGCTCAAAAAACTCATACGCAATAGCAAATTTTCAATTGTATAAAGTGCAAATTTTTTGACGGCTATTTTAAAAATTATTTAAAAAATGTTTTAATTTTTTTGCTCAATTTCACCACTTCCAACGTAATTAGCATTTAATGCTTGTTATTTCACATATTTCGCTTGTAAATCTGGGCTTTGTTATCATTTCAAAATGTCTGGAATTGAAAAACTTTTTAATTAAATTTTTAAGTTAAATTACTCTAAAAATGTGTTATATAGAGTTTTTGAATTTTGAAGTGAAATCCTCGCTTTATTAATCATGTTTAAGCTTCCATGAATAAAAGTAAGTACGCTGCATTCGCAAAATTTCAAATGAGATATGATACGTTAATTATAAAAAAAAACAAAATTTTCACAAAGCAGCCTTTCATCTATTTTCATGCCTCTCATTACGAATAAGTGCGAACAAACTTTGAGCCAATAACCAAATTTTCTGTTCTTGTCGGTTCAATATCTCTTCAAAATACAAATAGATAGGTCATATTATTTTATTAGAGATTCATAGATTTCACGAAACTATCGGTGATCTAAATTAAAAATTCATCAATAAAATGAAGTGAAACGCCCAGTAGAAAGCTCATAAAATCTTCGAAAACGAGAAAAATGATCTTTTTCAGGTAAGAGACAAAAGATGATCGCAATTTTATTTTAACCTGCGCATAAATCAAATTAAAATGTTTTTATGACATTTTATTTTTAGTTTTAATTATTTTTGGTCTTTTCTTCTTCCATTTTATTTAATGAAACCAAACTTTTTTAAAATTAATAAACATTGAAAAATTGCACTGTGAGAGTCTTCTTAAGTTTTATTCAATCAAAACTAAATTTATGTAAAGTATGTTTTAATTAACAAGTCTAAATGTTGAACTAAAAGAACTTTAATTCAACAAAATAAAATGGATACAAGATGCAAGTGACACAGATACGTAAGTGAAAATAGTAATTTGGGGCATATAATATCAATTTAGAGTATTTTGTGGGGATCATATCAAACCAGAAATCATCGCATCACAGAGCAAGTGAAGAATAAAGTGAAAGTTAATTATCGATGCGTAAACGAGCGAAAAAAATGAGTGTTCGCTTGCGAGGAAATCAATCATTTCCTGATGTCAAAAGCAGTGAAATTTTGTTTACTTAAATGCATCATTCCGCATTTAACTTCCACATTCAAAACGAATGAAGCCACAACATGTCGCATTAATTTTTAAACACTCTTTACATTCATCAACGATTTCAAAGGATAGTATGAAGCCAGAAATCATTTAATGAAAGGTAAAGTAAAATAGAATCAACCATGTGTAATGTGGTTTTAATGCAATTCTGAACGCGATCGCGATTACGCTGCTTTTAATATCTAGAGCTAAAAAGATTATAAATGGAGCTTGCAATGGTAAGCTAATAAAACAGAATTTTTAAGATTCCATTTCATTGGCGATTTAATACACGCTGCAAACAAATTTTAATTTATACACCTGAAATTTTCTTCTCAATCGCTTTTCTATCAAATATTAAAAATATTTTGGATTTTTAAAAACTAAATCAACTTTTTTAATTGTCAAAATATTTGAAGAAAATAGAATTAAATAATTTTAATTGTTAATTGAGCTTGCTCAACTCAATTTGCGCATATTTTCAAGGCTAAATTTTTGTAAGCAATGAACTCAGATGATGTCGCGTTATTACAAAAGCTGTAGTTTGTTTCTTTGTAGCACTCCGAACAAAAGATTTTACACGAGGCAATGAATGCATCTCTGAAATTGAAACTTTTGTGTTCAATGTTAATACTTCTATTCATGACAAGAATGTTAAATTTTGTGCATTTTAAGTACTTTGCCTGGAAGAACTTGTTAAAATGTTGCATATTGAAACGAAAGGACAAAAAAAGTTTTGTGAATAAAACGACTCAATAATGCAATCTTAATATGAAAGAAAATTAAAATGCTATAAAAAATTCATTTTTTAAGTTTAAAAAGCCTGCTTAGGGCAATTTCAATAGATTCAATTGTTTGGCCAAAGAGTAAATATTGACAAAACTCTGGTTCTTCGGTGGAGAAGTTCAAAAGATAAAAAGAATGAAATCAGCGATGAAAATTTTTTTCACTTTTATTTGCTCAATGTTTTTTTTTTTAAATCTTTCTTTTTGCTTCAAGAATTCATTAAAAAGATACTTTCGAGAATTAAAAAACTAAAATCATTATGGAAAGAGTAAAAATCGATTTAAAGCAACTTAAATAGCAAATTTATTCAAGTTGATAGATCCAAGTGAAGTTACTCAAGTACAAAACAAGATTTGATTATCTTAATTAGAGTATTTTTCTAAACGATCACGCGCAACGAAATAATCGCATTGCTTATCAGAGTGTTTGAAAAAAAATAATCGCCTCCTGAAACTAGCGTTCACAAGCAAAAATGTTTATCATAGCGAATAATATTGATATTAAAATAAGAAAACGATTGAACGCTCAGGGCGATAATTTTGAGAAATAAGGTAAATTACAATTTTATTAATACAGAATTTTAGTAAATTTTTTGAAGTTAAAAATATGCTGATTTTTGTTCTTTATTAAAGAGAAATTTTAGAAGCTGTTTTGAATATCAAATTCATAATGATTAACAAGCTGTGAACTTGCACTAATTTAATTAGTTGACAATATGTTTTGCAAGGTTAAAATGAGACATTATTACTTAACTTAAATGGCCTTATTCTATTCTTTATTCGCAAAAAAAAGAAAAAATTAAAGTCAATTAATCTAGCACATAAAAAGATATGAGGGAAGGAAAAGGAAGAGTTTTCCAAATATTTTATTTGACTATTTTAAAATTAATTTCTCTTAAATTTATTGAAATCAAGCGTTTAAATTTGTTTACTTTATATGATATCGCATTAAATGATTTATGTTTGTCTAGAGTGCAATTTCACAAAATTGAAAATTTTCAAAATTTTTATTAAAACCTCAACAAATAAAACAAAAAGGTTATATGATAATTGATATAAGTCCGAAAATATGAATTTATATTAAAATAATCTTTAATTGTTCTTCTATAAGGATTGAAGTGCTAAAAATTTAAAAAATTTTGCAAATTTGTAATAAACGGAAAAAACTGCCTCGGATAACGAAACTTGTTTTTATTTTGTTAAAAATCTTGATCATATTTTCAATTTATTTAAATCAAGTTCGTCTTATGACACTCGTTTTAAATCTAATTCTTTTCTTGCTTAAAAAATTAAAACTTTTACGATTTTAAATCTTTTTTTTCATCCTGCTGCACTGATTTGATGGACAGCTTCGTTCAGAATTGTATCTAAACTCGAGCTAATTTTTAGGATGTAATACGATATGTAAAACATGTTTATTATGTTCTTTTTTGCAATAACTATTGACTCTTCATAAAAATAAGAAAAGCAAGAAAAGTAACATAGTGACAGATAGCGATGCGATAAGTCAGAATCAGGATGTTTTTGCAATTTTTTTCCCTTGAAAAAGTGAATCAATGTTTTAGTTTCAAGCAACGATCATCTAAAATGAATTGAATTTAAGCTCTCATCTGCAAAATTATTTATCATCTTTGGGTTTTATAAGACACACTATGTTAAAAATTGAAAACTGTCTCATTTCTCTTTCTTCTCGCCTATATCGACAAGATTTTTGAAATTTTTCGAAAATTCAAAAAAAAATAAAAAAAATAAAAAAGATATTTATTTAGGATATTAAGACCAGGTTTTTGATTAACATTCTTCATTATGAGACAAAAATATTTTATTAACTTTGTAAATTGATTTTTCGTCTGCCAAGGAATATCAAACAAAAATTTTCAATTTAAATTTTCTAAAATCACGGGAAAAATTTTTATTGAGACTTTTCGTCATAAATTAGGAATAGAACATGTGTATATTGTCTTTGAAACGCAAATAAATTAAAATTCATAGTTCAAATAGCTTTTCGGAAAAAATGTTTGTCCCGGATCGATCATTTAATATCTTATCGCTCTGAAACGCTTCAATTTTGACCACTGTTCGCGACAAAATTAAAAGCATTCAAAAGTAAAATCAAGCACAGTTATCAATTTTGTTTAAGTAAACACGTTTCAGTATATTCGAATGAAGGTGAATAGCAACATGTGTGTTTAAGTGATCAAAGAATATTTTTGATTTTTTTCATGTGACGATTTCATCAAAAGTTAGTTAATTTGCTTTTGTGTTAGTTAAAACAAAAAGAAGTTAGAAAGAATTCTTAAATAAATTTTGAAAATGTCGAAAGTAAAAATAAAGACTTGACCATTATTCTAATTTTGATTCTTTGGACCTATGGTGAGGGACCTTAATTCAACAGATTCATTATTGCCTCAGAAAACGGATTGCTGTTATGCATATCGTTTGCTCGCCGTTCGAAAGTTAGTAAGCAAATTGAACACAGCTTTTCGTGCTTTCTTTTCACATTTAAATGCGATTGCAAACAATTGAATTTCGACGCAAAGTGAAATGTTCATTATGTTTATAAGAAATTCACAAATTTTATTTTTCAAAACTCACTTTATAAATAGAAAATTAACGCGTGGAAATAAGTGTTTTCAGTGTAACTTGTTGTTTTGTAAAAATAGTTCACGAGTTATCGTTTGTTTGTTAAACGACAGTTCTGAGCACTCATTAACCATTTTCATGCAATCTCATCGTTTTTCGACTTCATCAATAGTAAGTTAAGGAATTATTTGCGTATTTAACATTTATCGCTTTTCATGTTTATTTATAAAATAAAGTTTTATTTTAAATTGACAAACGCACCATCATCTTGCGTCTCTCCATCAATTATTGTTGAAACTCTATCTTATAAACACTTAATGATCTTTTCGAAAATCAAGCAACTTTTTTTCTCTTTATTTGAGATAACATTACCAAGAAAAGCTTTTGACTGTTCACCTAACTTATGACCTTACCAACTTTTTATTCATAAGTGCAGTGGGAAAAATGAAAAAGTTAACATTTGAGTGCAGGAATTCCTTCTATAGTTCTAAAATTCATTTTGAAAACGAATTTTATAAAATTTTAGAACTTTGGCCTACATTTCGAGAACAGTTCATTTCTGATAATTGAAGACTTTCAAAATGAACTCTAAGGGTTAAATTACCCTTAATAAAGTACATTTAAGACAATTCTGATAACTTACATCCTCAAATTCGACCGAGCAATGCCTTCGAGATTTATTTATCTAGAAGCCACTTTTAGATATTTATAGTCAACTGTAGAGTGGTTTGAAATTTTAAAAAAGATTTAGTTGATTTAAATCAAACGTGTCACGCAAAAACTTTAAAACTAATGAATAAAAAAACTTTGTACGCTGGTTAAAAACAATAAAAAAAGAAGATTTTTACCAAAAATTGTAAAAAAAAAACAATATTTTAGCCAGTCCAATTAAATAGGATTTATAAAGTTTTGTTAGAGAAAACGAAACTAATCAGAAAAGTTTATGAACCACCAAAGCTTACTTCTTATATTTTCTGCTGCTATATTTAGCAATCGAAATTAAACTTTGGACATTTTTTTCGAAAGAAAAAATATTCAGAACAATGGTGTTAAAAGTTAACTGCGTTTATTAAAAAAAAAACTAAATTTACGATAGAAATGCATCTCTATGTAAGGAAAGCTTCAGACCTAATTTGCATTGAATTTTCAATGAATTTATGGAAAGAGAAATGCTTTTCGTTTTGAAAGAAGCGCCTTACTTTTCAACATAAGAGCCAAAAAATCATCCTTCAAAAATATGCTTTCAGAATAAGTCAACGAAAGCGTAAAAGATTACCTAAGTTACACATTGTCAATAATGGAGCGATGCAAAACATGTATATATAAACGAAGAACAAATGTATTTAAGGTAGGAGTTATTAGTTAGAATTGTTTAATGTTAGTCTGAGAGTGTAACTCGAAGAGATTACGAATCAAGTGTTACTGTGATCGTTACAAAGACAAACCCCGTCCTGGTACCTCTGAGCGTATCCTTATCCCCTCAAAGCCTCTTAGGACACATGACAAAAGATTCACATAAGTATTTAGGTTTTCATTTGAATTGATTGAAATATTGATAATTAGTTCGTTCAAAATGAAGAAATTGATTTATAATATTATCGTTGCCTGTTAACTGTCATGAGATTAAAGAAAGTTACAGTATATTAATCATAATAATGAAAATTGAAACCATTTGTTTCACTGTCAGTTCGAGCAATCATAGTTGTTGAGCATTTTAAACAAAACTTGTTCATAAAAGTGTTTTTTTT
>NCKU01003081.1:0-16309 GCA_003675995.1 Dinothrombium tinctorium | reverse complement strand
CAAACTTTATTCTATTTGCTTAACAAAACACAGAACGACTGCTCTTCACAAAGATGAACACAGAACTCAACACTAAAATTACAATTAGCGGTTTTTATATACATTTTACAGCATTGTTAGCTACATGCGTTCTCGCAATATTTAGTCGATCATGAAAAATTCGATAAAAAATTTGCTACTTTAAGATTCTAAAATTTTTTGCGACATTCATTTTAAGTTATTAAGTTAAGATTATAAAATCGAACCAACTTAAAGTAATTGTTGACTGGAGCTAATCTCAAAAGATTTTTCGATGACATCACTTAAAGCAAACGTCGATGAATACTTTACTAGCAAAATTTCTTCACTTTTGAGTTTTTGCATCATAATTTAGACTCCGGACAAACTATACCTTACTTAATTTCGCCTGTTTACCTAGTTGTACCTCGGTTCTATTGGAGCTTTTTTAATCAAAATGGAACATTTAGTAGCAGAGGTCCTGTTTGTAATCTCATTATGACCAAGCCACTTCTTCCCTATCATGCAGCTGTGAAGAATTAAAAATTTTTGCATTTTCGCTATTTTATGCTGTACTGTGTCGATCCTCTTTCTGTCAGTGTTTTCGATTTTATTGTTGTTTGTGGTAGAATCAGTGGAACTGCTTAATTTTATTTTTATTTGTTAAATTAATAATCACTATTTTCAGGCGTGAACGATTTTACTTATCTGATAAAATCAGTGTTTCATAGACTGTAACAAAACGCACAAAGCAAAAAACAAAAACGTTTTAACAAAATAAAAAAGGAGAAAAAATGCTGAAATGAACAATTTTTGTTTCTATTTATTTAATTCGAAAATTAAATTATTAAATTTTTATTGTTTTGGCCTCTTTTTATTTATTTTGAAAGCAATTTGAATATCGAGCGCACAGTACCATATACCCAGGATCATAAATTTTAAAAAATTATCAATTTTTTCAGCTAAAAAACTGTTTAAAATTAGCACATCAGTTTAAAATAAAACAATCAAAAGTCGCAATAAAAATCGACAAGAAACTTTCAATAAGAAAATAGCAAAGTTTGTGACCGTAGCCAGCCGCGTGCAATCATCGCTCACATTTCTAGTCTTTGAATATGGAGTATTGTTCTTAACGAAATCTGTTCTTGTCAATTTAACAATTAACTTGATTCACTTTTATGGCGCACTGTTTTCAGTTTACTTTCGACTAGAAATGTGCACTTTGTATTGCTGCCACCAACCATAGCTACAACGCCATTCCAATTATCACATCCCAATACTTACTGCAAAACCTTTTATAATCTCTCACATTCCCACTCACATTCTGGTACTTCCACTCCATACCAGTACCAGTTGTTTGCTGATCAAACTTTATTTTTCAGCGCAAATTGTTTGTAATTTTTAAGAAAACTTTTAAACAAATTTGCTATTGCATCGTTTATTCCCACTCATACCCATTGTCCTAATTGTCTGCTACCTTTTGCTAGCTTCCCAACCAGCCATTTCATATTCTATATTCGTTACTATTCCAACCCAATCGTGGTAATGATAAAACGCGGTATTGCAATACCATTCCCACTAAGACACATCTCTACTTTTGATGCAAGCAAACAGATGGCGACGATCTATTGCTAAGCGGTGCCTCGAAATGTTAGAGGTGAATGAAAAGTTGGACACTAGCGGTGAGAGCCTCTTTTCGTCTATTCGGGCAATGAACTGCGTATTGATTTTCATTTGTTTCGAAATTATTTCGTTAATTAAGGTTAGCAGCAATGTTTGGCGGTCGTATCCTCTTTTCGCCGAGTATTTGTTTTCCGATTTTAAAAATAAAAAGAGTGAATTGCAGCCTAGATTTAGACAATCTTTTAAATGCTTTAATTTTACAATGAAATTCGAGAAAAGTGAAATTTAATCTCTAAAGTAAATTTATTTTTGAAACGATTTTAAGCGAAGTAATTTGGCTTTTAATTAGCCTGAAAGTAAACAACTTTTTCATTCGCATTTAGAAATAAGAGTTGCTGTTTGCTTCGTAATGATTTAAAAGACGCGAGGTAGCTCGTGCTCTTTTGTCATCATTAGCGAATTAGAGTCAATATGTGGCCGTGCGATGTGAGAATAGCTGCTGCTTGCGAAAAAAGTGAATGTAAATAAAATGTAAACAATAATTTCGTCAATTAAGAAAGAGATAAATACGCTCGCAGCGAACTCAAGTAGTTTTGCATTCAAAATTTTTTTACAAACTTTGCATATAAATCAAAATTGTAGATAAGTGACCAGCGAACGGTAGCAAATTGCGCAACGGCAGCTGAATACGAGTACTTATTTTGTCGACGTGTAATATTTAACAAGTGGTCAGAAAGCAACCAATTCGAGTGAAGTTAATATTAGACGGAACGTGAAGAAATACGAAAATAAACGTGAGCTAAAGAGTGAAAGGAGTGTGACCTGACCCATATCTACCTTTGCAACCCATATTCGCTTAATTATCGATCACAAAGTGAATGAAAAATTGAGCAAACGTTGCTTCTGCGCTACGTTCTATCCTCGAAGCAATAGATGCTTTGCCGTTTTGCCGCTTCAAGACACCTCAACATTTTTCAATTCCGCACACTTTATTCTTCGCTTTAATTTTACGTTTGTTTTTTTCTTTTCTCGTTTTCGTTATTGTCCTATGAAGAGAGACGCGAATTAATCAAATGTCTCAGGATAAATACGGTGAACATGATTGACTTAAGTTGAAAGTAACGAAAATATGGTAGCTAAACTTTTTTCTTTTCGTTCTTCAACAGTGGAGACATCGAGAACTAAGCTCGACGAAAACGATAAGACACCTCAACCTCAACGCAGGCTAATTAAAGCAGATTTAACGCTTCGTCTTTCCAATAATTACGAAGATGAAGATGATCTGCATTTGGATCTGCCTGCGGGTGAAAAGCATGAAGATGTATTCGAAAATGACGGCGAAGAGAGCGTTGATGCGAGAGCAAATGAAACATTGGCTTCAAAAGCAACAACAGCGGCCGCAACGAGCGATTCTCACGAAACACGCTCGCAAACACCGAAAAGCGGCAACCTAAAGAAACGTTTCTCATTCAAGAATTGTGAGTATTTTTTGAATTTTGAAACAAGCGAATTACAACGAACACAATCGCTAATTTAAACAATTATGAATACATATTTATGAGTTATTTATTAAAAGCGGCGAGATTTACTTGCACAAGTAAATCGATCATCGCGTGTATTTCGCGATAAGATGCGTTGAAATTGTTTGTTACAAATTAAAACAAATCTTTGCTCACGATTTTTGCAGTTTAAAATTGTAATTATTAGAAACATAAAATTCGTAATCACACTCTCTGGCTAGCAATGATACTCATAATTTTAGCAAATTATTCTTTCGCAAACGCATCTTATCATTTCACTTCATTACGAGGTATAAATCATCGCGAGCGATGCGTGAAAATACAAACTTCACAAACTTCTTTTATCGGCTATAAATAATATTCATTTCTGTTTTTCTAAGTGCGCTTTTGTCTCAATAATCCTCATTAATTCAACGTTGTACTACTCTAAGCAAAAAAAATGTTTCTTCTCAAAGCTTTACGCAAACAAACTTTTTCCGATTAGAGTTGAACTAATTTTTTCCTAATAAGCGAAGGCGAGTAAGTTCTCAACTTCACTACCTTTTCATTCTTTTTGCAGCTTTTCTCTCAAAATTCAATGTCGAAAGGCTTGACGTGTTTGCATACATTTCAAAACAAAACTTGAATTTGTTTTAATGGTGAAATGAAAGCGAGCGAAAAACACTTTTCCGCAAATTGTGTCGCATGTTTTTTCTTACCCAAAATGGTTCGAGAATTTGTTCTCTATGTAGGTCGAGAGGTTTGTCGACGCCCAATTACAAACAAACAAAAAAAATTATTTTCAGTATTCGATTCGTGAATATAAATTTTTAGCCTCGTGATTTATTTTAAAACTTTTCCTTTATCATCCTAAAAACTTTTAATTCGAAAAAATGAATTTTTCAGCAATTTTCACTTTAAAAACGCAGACGTTCAAGCTTGACTTTCTGATCGCTTTTTGCTTCGAATAACACGTTTTGAGAACGAATTCTGTTTACTTCTAACAAAGTTTCTTCACTCGCTAGCTTTCATCGTCAGCTTTCAAATAAAAACATTTCGCGAACATTTTTTAAAAAATCATGTCGAAGATAAAATGATTCGAAGATTCTCGAGTCAATTTTTTTGTAGATAAAACTAATCTCAATCCGAATGATCTAATTGGTGTGTGGGTTCGTGCGAATGAAATAATCATTTGCTCTTTGTTATTTATTTCCCTGAAGATGGTTAAAGTTGCGACCGAAACACGTTCGACTTAAATAAATGTTTAATGATTAAAATCAATGCTGAAAGTTTAATTATGCTCAACTAAATTTCGTTTGCAAGTTTTTATTCTTATAAAGTTAACTTTTCAATCAGACCAAACTAGATATCCGTTTGAGATTTGATCTGATGATTTATAAGTAAAGAGGGTGAATTGAAAGTATGCGGAACGTTTTTTAATTCAAAATATTTCAAAGATCTTAGATTTGATTTCAATAATTTTATTACTAAAATGATTTATACTTGCTCGCTATCATCTCTTGTGAATTTCACAAAAGATGTTGGTAAATAAAAAAGCAAAAACAAAAATGCAACTCATGAAAAAAGTTTTTGAAAGTTTTTTTTTCAGTCATTTTCGAAGATTGATTGTCCTATGTAAAAACTGTGAATACTATGAAACACGAAGATCCATCCATTATCAGTGAAATAAGGTCGAGAAGCAGTTGCCAAAAATTTTTTTCAAAATTATAAAAAAATTTTATTAATGCATTTCGCAAATTAATTTCGTTTTAAAGCTGAAACTTCTTATAAAATTTTTCTTTAAAACGATCCAAAAAATTTATGATAAAAACTCTAAAAATTTTATTTTCAAACTTTTCCTGCATTTATAAAATAAAATTGCAAAAATCAAAATTTTTTATATCGAACGGGCTGCGTTTTCCTCAGTTTATTTATGAATTTTTTTGACTAAATTAACGACACTAAATATTAAATAAACACGAATGACCAATTCTTTTTGATATTTTAAATCAAAAACTTTTTATCTTCACGCCGTAATTATATTCATGGATCAATGGAAATATTTTAATCAGAGTATTATTCAAATCATGCTTTTATTTGATTGTAATTAAGGTGAAAATATAAATAAATAAAACTAGTTATCATTGTTATTTAGAAAATTTTAAATTATAAAATTTTGGGCGCGCTGCAAACAAGCAAATAAAGCATAATTTTTAAGCTATTAAACTAATTAGCAAATTCTCTTCTAGCTAAAATTCTAAATTTAAACAAATAAAAAAAAAATGAATTGCTCTCCATTATCAATTTTTAATTTTTTAATTTTTTTCATTTTCTTTGTAAATAACTTCGCTCATTCTCATTAATATCATGTGCTCGCTTTATTTTCCAAATCAATACTTTTTTCTAAACATCCATGTTTTAAAAAGAATTAAAAAGTTATTTTAAAAGTTCTAACTTAAGTGGGAAAAGAAAAAGTTTGATTGTTGCAACTGTTTATTGTCAAAAGAGAAAAATTTTCTGCGTCTTTTACTACTTTTCCGAAGCGGATATTCATTCTCAACAAACTTTAGCTTTTTTTACCATTCACAAAACATTTTTACACGTTTTTTCTATTGCACAAATTAATTATTCAATTATTTTCACAATTCGTGAGAATTTATTTCTCAATATCATATGAGATCGCGCATATGAAATACGTTTTGTATTGCCTCAAATTTACTCCAGAGTTAATTACATTTTTAGCTTGAAAAAAAAAATTATTCACTTTCCTCTATTTTTAGTTTTGATTTCATATGCTTAAGACCGTTTACTTAAAATACATTAATCATTAATTATTTTCAAATGCAGTAAAATTAATTGAAATTTGAATTTCAGTTGCGAGAGCTTTGAGCTTCGAGAGGCACGAAAGAAGACACAGCATCAGTGTGTGCGAATCACCGTCGGGCAAGTCTTCGAGCGTTGAAAAAGCTGATTTCCAAGAAAGCAACAATAATCAGACGAGTGACGAATTAGTGATCGATCCGAACGAGGATACCAGGGAACGTGTTGCTTCCATATGGGCAGCGACCGCATGGGGCAAAACGTACGATTGCCTTTCGCTAACTTTGGACGAAGTACAACATATTCGTTCGGTTTTGACCAAAGCCGAATTGGAAAGTCTCGGTGTTACGAAATCGATCAGAGACGATTTAGAAAAAGGAAAAATTTGCTTCACTTGTTTGAAGACTCGTTTCTCATTCTTCGGCCCGTGGCCGATCAGATGTAAATTGTGCGAACGTTTGATTTGCGAAAAGTGTTGCACTCAAATGCACGTTCCTACGGAACATTATGCAGAAATACCGATTTACATGCTGAGTCCGACGCCGACGCCGAGTCCGCCAGGTGACGAAGATCCTAATTTCTTTCCATCGTTTCCGCAAAATATTTTAAGCAGCGACGAAGAGCTCAAGCAGCAGCCGAGCAAAAGTCGAAAGTCGAAGTTGTTGCGAGCCTTAACGTTGAGTCGGACTGAATCCAAACAGAACAAAACAGAAGTCAAGGAGAGTAAATCGAATGAATCGAGTTTCAAACCATTATCAAACCTGGAGAGAAGGCGAAATGGACCATTGATGAAGCTATGTCGGGATTGTAAATTATTAGTTCGTCACATAATCGATGTCGGCCACGCGAATTACGATTCAAGTTTCGGAAAGACGTGGCCGCGTAAGAATAAACGTATTCCTAGTCGTGGTTCATCTCAGTCTTCGCGAACGGATGCTGAATATAATACAACAAATGAAGAAATAGCACAAAAAGCAATTACTTAACAAAAACAAAGTGCGAGGTGCAATTCGGACCAAAGCTACCTCAGCAAAGATTTCTTTTTATACTCACCATCGGTGAAGTAAGAGTTGTTATCGACAAACGGATGAACCAAAAGAAGCGTTACAGTCAATTGAGAGAGCTGTGATTATTGTAAATGTTTTTGTAATTAGTGCCACAATTATTACTATATTTATCAATTGTTATTTTTACCTCTCGACAAAATGTATGTTTTAAGGAAGAAGAATTTAGGATCGTTGCTTTATTGTTGCACTTGTATTTTAAAAACAGAAAATTAAAGTTCTCATTTTATTTTATCCGACACTCCGCTTTCGAAACCAGTCTTCGTTTCAACAGTCGATGAATTAAGTGTTAAATTAATGAAAATGAAATGTGATGCTTTCATTTAAGCAAACTTATCCAGCCAGAACACTCACCTCCGCAGCTACACTCGGCACGAATCAAAATGGCTCAAAATTAAACACCACGAACGCAGTAAGAATCGAAACATACATCGAAACTTACTCAATTAATGATTTCTTGATTAGTAAGAATCTGAAAAACGCTAAAATTTTTTGCCTAATTCTCTGTACAATAACCACTTTCTCATGCCTTTTAATTTTATTCTCATGTTTTTAATTTTCACTCGACAAAAGACATCAAACTCATTTATTTAACAACTTTTTTTTTCAAAGTTCCACTGATAAACGAAGATTTTTAGTTGCCATTCGCCAAGTTTGATAGAAATTATTTTACAATGAGCCATCGAAAACTCATAATTCTTTTCCTCAATTATCTACAGTCGTGAAAAAGTTTTGGAAAAATATGAAAGATATGAATAAATATTTAAAAATAATGTTAAGTTTGAAATGCTCTATAGCTCAGAGGTAAAATGCCGAACATTTTAATTTTTCTTAAATGTCCGAATGTTAATGGAGCTTAATAATGAAAGTTTGCGATTGCAAATGATATTTTTTATTTGTTCTGCTGAATCTACGGGGTATTTGCGCTGTTTGTGGCTCAGTAAATTAAAGAATATAAGCTTAGTAATATTTAAAATACTGTGTGATATCTAACATTATAACATCATAAATTACATTTGAACATCATAAAGGCATTGATTTTTAGTCATCAGATTTTGTTGAAGCTATTGTCGCTCGAAATAACTCAAAGTGATGGCCCAACAAAATGCATAATCATACTGATTTGTGCGGAATCGCCTCTACTTGAAGCTCATTCTTCAATTATTATGACGAATAGCGTTGAAAATGAACGTAAACGAAGCAAGATTCGGAGATGTCCTACAACTCATCTTAAGCGAACTCTCCATAAACCAAAGAAATGAAGTTCGTGGCGTATGCAGGCATTGGAAGCAACCTGTTGACAGCGTGAATAGAGCTCAAGCATCGATTACGATTACAACAAATTTACATTTTCGCCTCTACAGAAAGCACTTTTTAGTGAGAACAAATTATTGGTTGTCAAGAAATTCGACGATTACGCAATCAGTGGTATTAAAACGCGCTTTCAAATTTGAAGAGCATCAATTTTTACTTTATTTCGCTGATTTCTTCTCGCACTTTTGTTTTTGTTTTTTTTTATCTAAAAATAGTTGAAATAAAACTTTACCAAAATGATGGACTCAATGTTAATGAAGCCATATGCGATTTATCGCTATTTTGCCCTTATTTGATGTGTTTTGAAGCGAAAAGACTACAAAGGGATTACTTTGACATTGTCAAGTCTACCAGCAGCATAATGATGTTGAGCAATTGCAAACATCTGCAAGAATTGAAAATTAACGGCTATCAAATTCAAGATTCGAGTAAACACAAAAGCTTGAAATACGCTCAAATACTTTGTCTATTAGAAGTTTGGAGAATTTACTCACTTTTGAGCATCGATTCAGAAGAAAGAATTCGATTTCGAAACAGCATTGCGAAGTTCGGGGAATCGATTAATTCTTTTAAATTTCCGTTTCATTGTAATCGAAAGAATATTTTGTTGAGATGACTAAACATTTCGTCAATTTACAGTCTTTGAAAATTTACGTTGATGATCGCTCAATAATAGACGACCAGTGCACGCAGTGTATATCTACATTTAGATTGAATAAGTTAAGAAAAACTACATTTGTGATTGAAAATAGAGAAAAAGCGACGTTTCTAAATGATTTTTATAATTTGATGATGATCATAAAATAGTTCCAATTAATAGAACAATTAAAAAATTAGAAATTTTTCTAGCTGTTTATCAGTATCGAAACATCGCAAGAAATAAGTAAAAACTGGGTTCGGCTTAAATCTTTGAAACTCGTAAAAGTATTGAATTTTACGAATGATTGATTGGGTTTCAACTTTAAAGACATTTTCGAACTTGAAAACTCTTTGTCTCGATTACGCTTGTGTTAAATATTGTTGATTTAATTCGGCGGTGTGCTTTGCGAAATTTGAGCTTAATACCGACGCAGATCACTTCGAAAACGATAATATCGGTAATTCAGAAAGTGTGTAACACCATTCGTAGCCCATTTTAATTGTTTGTCGATGAGAATGTTTTGCTAAATAGCAAATACGACGATGATTTTATTTAATTGAACTGCTACCATCAATTTATTCTAAAAAGCAAGGCGATTCCGAACTTAACCATAAAAGATAAAAAATAAATTCTGATTTGTTCACGTAAATTCTTCAGTAAATTTTTATTTTTTAAAAACTCTGAATAAATTACTGCAATCGACTAATCGATTTTTAGTAAATTTTTTCAGCTTAAAGATTAAAGTTTAGATGATATGGAGCGTAAACTTTTAAGTATAGTTTCCTCTTGTCTACCGTGCTCATGCAACAAGCACGGTCATGGTGCGTGTTTCGCGCCGACAGGTTTCACGATCGGTCACGGTGGCACGACACACACGATGAAGAAAATAAAAACAAGCAAGAAATTAAAGGCGCGCACCGTAACACGAAAAAGCACGACTGAAATAAAAAATAATAACTTTGGTCAAAAATAAAAAAAACTTATGTGGTTCACTCTATCGAATTGTGAAGCTGCTTGCTCTAGTGATTGTAATCTTTTTCATTTGTACTAAATACGATCTAATTTCTGTGCACATTAATTTTTTAAAAATTAATTTTTAACTTTCCATTGCTTGCACTTAAGTAAAAATGTTTTGAATTTTATTCGTGAAAACGCGTGATTTGTTTTAGTGATTTAATCATGTCTGTGCGTGGTTTTTTCTCCGTGATGCTTAAAATTTCGTGATATGGTAGTATGGTTGGCTTCAAAACGCATATTATTTTGCGTTTTTATATTCAAAAAAGTAAATTCTTATTGTAAAGCAAAATGAATGCAATACACAGAATTAATGAAGTAAAAACTGTTTCAAAAGCATTGAATGTTGATTTAACACTTGAGTGCTCAACATTAATAACTAGGTCTATATTGTCATGATCCTGAGAATGAGAACTCTTTCTATTTCTCATTAATAGCTTTTTTGATTATTTCTTAAGTTTTAACCAGTTGTTTTAAATATTTCAATGCTTTATTTAATCGTGCATTGATTTTTCATTTATACTTTTGCATCATTTCTTTCTCTCCTCTTTCACTTTGTCATATTATTTATTTTAACTCTTACTTCTCATCACTCATCAGTTGAGTTCATACATTGATCAAATAGACATCAATTTTATATTTTAATTCTCCGAGTGTTTGGCGCTGACCTAAGCGTCTTTTGTGGCTAATATCCGAAATTTCTTGTATTTATGAATGCATCCACTGCGTAAAACATCTCCACGGACCGAATAACAGCGGTAATGGCTGTACTCGTGACAATATTAACAGGATAAAATTATTATAAAGATTTTTTAATCAGTTAAAACAGATTGATTCACAATTTTTTAGGGTCGCTCACAAATTCTAATCACTTATGACATGTTTTAATTTATCAATTTGAAAAAATCAATTGTTTTAAAGCTGAAGTGTAACAAAGATTTTTAAATTTCAATTTTATATCATTTTTTCAATTTTACTTTTCATTAATAATCTAATCTAGAGATTATCATAATTTTTTGGATTTAGGATCACGGGAGGAAAATGTAAATTTATTGAAAATATAACGAGATTTTAAGATGCCATTTCAAAAACTTATAGAGATACTGGTGTATAATAAAACCATTATGATTATATTAAAAGTTTTTGTTGCTTGAATTGAGTATTTTATCACTTAAGCAATTTTATAAACAATAGTCGAATAGATTTATTCAGAGAAGGTGTATCTAACATATTTTTATTATGCGTATACAACTTTCTTAATCTATTAAATTGTAAGCAAGATTTGCAATTTGGTTAATTAGATGCATTAAGCTGTTTTTCGTTCAGTTATACGAGTATCATGTAAAGTGTATGGTAATATACACAATATTCTATAATTAGTATAATCTTCATTATTTAAAACTAATTATAATTCCTGATTAAATTTTGAGTCGTTGTTTGAAGTTAAACAAAGGTTTACTTTATAAAACTGCGCAACTTTAATGCTGTTCGGTTCGCATTCATGCAGTTTTATAAAATACACCCTGTATAATATCGATTTTTAAAACTTTATTTTTCTCTCATGATAACAATGATTATTATTATTTTATTGTAAAACAACGTAGATGATTGATCGTCGAAAATAGAAAATAGAAATGATGGATGAAAAATGATTTTAAATGAGGTTTTTTGTGAATCTAAAGGGTTGGCAGACGGTGTGATTCAAGAAATGCACATGTCGACATTTGTAATTTAAATATTTTCAAGGATCGATCGACTCATGATTTACTCTCTGCTTTCTTCTTACTTTTTAACCGAAATTTATCTCTGAGGGTTTGCACATTGTCGATAAACATTTTAACGTTTTATTTTTAGCTTTGCTTTCTATTTCATTAATGAATTTAATTAAACTTTGTGAATAAATACGAGAATTATGCGGATAATTCAAGTAACACTCTCTATTTGTGAGTAAAAACTGCTGAAAAGTTGTTCAAAGTAGTTTTAAATCGAAAACAAATGTCGAAAAAAATCACCACTTCTACACCTGAACACAATAATCACCCAGCGAGTGGCATTTGGAGGTTATCGAGTTGCTATCTTAAGTAAGAATTTTAATTTTTTGAAACCTAACTCAAAGCGTAGTAAAAATTTAAAAATGAAACTTTTGTCTAGAGGACATCGCCTCAATAAATCACTTTTTGAATATTAACAAAGAAACGCGAAGAAATTTGCGATTTGAATTTTTTTTCACGCGAAAATAATTTTTGAATGCTTTTCTTCGACGAATAGCTTCAGCGTTCATTAACTATGCAAATGTTTTTTAAAACTCGTTACTAGTTCAATGAAATAAAAAATTTTTTACTTTCTTTGACTTTATTTTCGCATTTCGAATTTATGATTACTTCGAATTGAATTTTAAAAAAATGACTTTGCAAAAGTTCAATACCATCGATTTAAAATGGTGTGCGTTTCGAAAGGCGTTTAAAGAACTTGGTTTAAATTATCGAAAATCAAATTTAAATGAAAAAAAGAGAAACTTTATTTCAATGTAGTGAACTTCACTGACACCTGTCTGCATATCTGAAACCACCTAAAAACAGCGAAAATTTATATTCAGAGCCTTGAGAAACAATTTGCTGCAGAGCTCAATGTCGAGTTTTTATTTTTATTAAACATTCGAGTGCATAAAATGCAGAGTATTGCATTGTAAATCAATTTTTTGACATCAATTACCATTCTTCACATTATTTAAATCTCATCTCTTTTAAAAAAGAAATTTTAAAAGCGTCAGTTTTCAAATTCTTTTCTCTTTTTTTAAATGTTTACTGTCGTGTAACATGAAATTATAATAAGAAATTAAGTTTTATGATCAATTCAAATATTGATTTACACATTTTATCTGCGGGGAAAATTTTATGTTGACGATTATAAAGGAAGGAAGTTTAGCGAATAATAATCAAGCTATAAATACAAAATGCGTAATTGGTTTTACTTCGACGATAAGAAATCGTAAGGAAAGCGAGCAACAAATTTTGCTTTTATTTATAAGAGAAAATATTTTTGCGCTTGATGTTTGAATAAAGCGAAAAAAGATTCAAAATTCAAACTTTTTTTTCAACACTTTTCGATTGCAAGATGCTTAATGAAATAATCCAAACTATGCTTTAAGCGTTAATTAAATTTTACGACTCACGTTGTGATCATGTACTTAAAGCTCTTCTTTTGAAGCGGGTCAAGAAATTTTACTTTTCAATTTCAACGAGTGAACATTTTGATACAAATAATAAATACAAGTAAAAGCAGCGATAAGAAGCTTGAAAATATTGCATGAATTGAAAAAAAATTACAAAAAATTATTTTTTGAGTTTAGAAATTTGAAAAGGGGACAATTTCGGCAGAGTCGAGAGAAATAAGGTCAAATTTTCATCTACCTTTCTCAACGATAAAAAAAACTAGCGATAGTTAAAATTTTTAAATGACTTCAATTTAAAAATTATTCTAATCACGCAAGTGTATTTTTTTAATTTAAATTTTTAAATTTAAAATTAGAAACATTTAAAATAAGAAAACCAATGAAAGTGACGTGAAATTTTAATGCATATGATTAGGAAAAATTTTTTTAATTTTTCGTTTCCCTACCAATTTATCAATATTTTTGTTTTGAAATCGCTCTTTGGAAAAATTAAATTCTTATGCAATTTGCGTCATAATAGCAGAGTCAGAGTCAGCTGAAGGCCAGAAAATAACGTGTACTGCGACTGAAGAAGATAGAATAAAGTGTTGGTTGGTTAAATGTGTGCTAAATATAACACAAAGGAGAAAGCGATGTTTTTCTGCGAAACTAACGATCGTTGAAGGCGCTTTGAAAATCACTTTACGAGGAAAGTATAGATGAAAATTGTTAATGCGCCTCAATGCGAGTGAATGCAAGCGATTGATGTAGTTATAAGTGATTTTGAAGCTAAAAATTGTTTAACTTGAATGGAAATTTTTTATAACCAATAGCTGAAATTAAAATCGCTTTTAGTTTTATAACGATGAATCTCTTTCAATCGAATCTCGTGATTATGTGCATTAATCAATGTGATAAAAATTTCTTTTTTAATAGCATTTAAAATTTTATCTCTTAATCAATTAATGAAAGTTTAATAAAAAATTGTTTCTTGATAAAGTTTGTTCGATCTGTATTTTCCATAATTTTAAAATGTTGCAATATTTAAAGAAAAAGACGTACACGATCTTCAGAAAATTATGAAAACTTTATTTTGAAATCTGAATCACGATGCAAATGAACTTGATACAAATAGAAAAGCGCAAATTCGTCAATAAATGAGCAATTGAAAATTTAAGCGATGAGTGATGAGTTGAGAAAATAAAAATTTTTTAAAGCTTTTAAAATTTGCTTAGTCAATTAACGGCTATTAAACGCTAGTGAAACAGATTCATATGAAATGAATCTAATAAAATGTCATCAATTCTAACAATTCAGGTAAACTTTTATTTCTTTTTAATTTCGTTAATCTCGACTATTCTGGTTTGCTTAAAGTGAGCTTTGAAAAAATTTCTGAGATCTTGTTGAATCATTAATTTATGTGGTGATCTTAAAAATGAGGTAACTGTGAATTGATTAGTTTTACTTAGGTTTATGTTAAGATTTAAAATATGATGCAATAAGCGCCAATTTTTTAATCAATTATGAGTTTCATTAGCTTGAACAAAATTCACGAATTTTTGAATAAATAAAAGACCTCAATGTAACAACACTTTGATCACTTTTTACACAAATAAGCATATAAATAAATAGAAACTCGTAGAAATTAAATTAATTTTTGAGTTAAAGTTTAACTCTTTTTTAACTTTTAAATATGAATTAGGAGATTGATTATAAAAATCGACATTTAGTTATGAGAAATTATTGTAATCCAAGAAATTTTTCGAGATTCACTTCAAAATGGTCAGTTCAAAATTGTTAACAATTGTTAAATTAACTAAAATGTTATCGGCTAGCATAATTTAGTTTTGTTTTTCTCCCTTTATTGTCATTGAATGATAATTAAACATCAAGTTTTTCTAAAATTTCACAAATTTTGGAAGATGGTGTTTTTTTGTGGTGTTTTTTAATTTAAACCTTGCTCAAAATGCTCTCTGCTCCGAAAAACATGATATGATCATGTTAAAACTACATTTAGAACCACTACCCTCAAGCTGCACATATAAAGGACGTGTTAAACAAGAGAAAAAGTGAATTTATTTAAAAAAAAAAAAATGAAGGCTGCGTTTAATACATGAAACATTTAAAAATCATTTTATCAGAATCAATCATTTTTATTCTTGAGGAAGATTTTTGCTTTGCTCTTTTCCATGGTCGTCATCACTCTGAAGTTGTCCGCTATTTACACTCGATGATTTCACATAATTTTTTTTTATTATTTTTAATCTTTGCCAACACAACCAGGTGAAACGGAGTTTACGCATTCGTAATTTATTGACAAAGCATTGAATATAAAGAAAGTTTCACTTTATTATTTGCTGTAAGTCTTCCACTCTTCGCATTTGTTGAGAATTATAAAAATTATGAAGAGCAATTTTATTGCACGTCATATGAGGAAAAATTTGCATTCTAAATTATTGAATATTATTATGATTAAGATTCGTGTAATATGTAGAATTTTAAGCTGTTTGTAATTGTAGTAAAAATTTTGAATTTCGATCTCTCATTTTCTTAGAATAAATTCAAAGTTTTAATTTCTATAGATAATTAAAAAACTCACTTCTTCCTCGTAATAAAGCTAAAAAAATTTTTGACGGCATCTAATCATGTCAAAAGAATTTTAATTTCTTCAATATTTCATAAAAGGACCCAATGGTAGAATAGCTTTTTAGATAAATCGGTTATCGTTTAATAAATAAATATCTTACAATAACAATTGTTGTTAGTTATGACAATATCAATTGAATAGATTTATTAAGAAAGGGTTTATCCACCATTGAATTTACATATTGGTAGATACACCCTTTCTTAATGAATCTATTCAATTGATATGTGACGACAGAGTTCAGCGATGAAATTATTTTATCAATTCAAAAAATAAAATGATTATACAGGGTGTTACTTTCGAGACGCTGCGTTTTTATTGAATATTACGAAAATAAAGAATTTTATTTTTTACTTATACTCTCATTTTGAAGAGTAATTATCGGAGAATAGTTTGATTTATATTTTTCTCAAAAAGACCGCAGTTGTCCACCATAAATAGAATTTCCGGAGAAAGCTGATTTTAAACATTTTTTTGAGATTCTTAAATGAAATATTCCTCGTAAAAATAATTTATCTAATAAAAAGTCTCTAATATAGACAG
>NCKU01003080.1:5576-16320 GCA_003675995.1 Dinothrombium tinctorium | reverse complement strand
TGTATTTATTTCCGAAATGATTTAACTTTTTGATCAAACGATCAAACCTTGCAAGCGTAGATATCAAGATAAAGCAATCAAAAGTGGATAAACCGTTTTTGAGTCATTTGCTTGACATTCATTTATTCAACAGCATTAGTTTCCAGACAGTCGAATGATTGTCCGACAAAGTTAGTTTCCCGATAGAATTTGTTGCCCGAAAATCGATTACAGGATAATTACTTCTCAGAAAATATGATTTTTAGGATTTGAATACTAGTCAATGCCAAAGCGCTAAAATGTCCGACTAAAACATTTTCAAAGGAATGAATTAATGATTAAAAACATAGAAAATTCTATTTTCTTATCATTAAACGATTAATGAGTTAAATACTAAATTCATTAAATTTTCGAAAATATTTCTTATTTTTAAACAATTATCTTGATTCATTCTGAAATCAAACAATTTTTGTCCCAATTGCGAAGATTGTTGAAAAAAAAATTAATTTGACCTTAGCGGTGGCGCGATGGCATTTCTTTAAATTTGTTTACAAAATTTTCTCATAAATGTTGGAAATTTTGATGAAATAAATTCAAAAATGTGCAAAATAAACAACTGAATGCCAATTAAAGTTACCGATTTCATTTAACAAGAAGCTAACGTGAAAAATTATCTTCAAAAAGAAAACATAGAGAAATAAAAAAAAAGTTTAAATGTCTAGTACGGTATGATGCAAAAGATAATCGTGAAAAGAAAAAATTCGCGCTCACTCAGTTCGATTTAACCCTGAAATAAAGCAACATTGCAAACAACAACGCTACCGATCGATGTCTGAAAGTACGCACATTTTCAGACGTTAAATTTTGCAGTCGAATTTTTTGGAGCAACACATACACAAAGCAAATATATTCTTGCATAACATACTTTCCTAGTGTGTGTATCAATCGATAATTAAATAAAGTGAATCAAGATTTTTCCGTTTTTTCCCGAAATTTCAGTTCTAAATTTCAACAAATGGGTAATTTGCAATACAGTGTTCGATATAAACTAATTTACTTGAAACTTCTCTTATTGTACTTACTCTTATCAAGTCTTCGCACTGCGATCAAAACTTAAATGAGAAATGAGCGATGTTCGCCGATCAGAAAAAGTTGAACTTATCGCCATTGTTGCAAAATGTGCTCGAAACAAATGTGATCAAAACGGGAATATGTGAAGTGTTCGGTTTAAGGCAACAAAACGCTAATTGTAAACAACGAAAGTGCAACTCTCTTAATTCGCCCACCAAAGTGATTGTGACCATTTACAAAACATCGTCTGAATACTTCGCCGTACTCTATCCGATGAAGATGTTGATCTCGGCGCGTAAACCGATCAATTGTATCAATCTAAGAAATTGTCGCATCGAGAATCTAAAAGGCGGTACATTGTTTCGAGTGGTCAACGGCAAAGATGTGGACGGTAATTTATCGCTTATCTTTAAAGTAAGCGAAAATGAAAACGAATCGTATTCATGGATCGAAGCGTTTTCGCATCAAAGCAATATTCACTATCAACATCAATACGGCAGCAGTAATACGTGCTTTACGGGCGAATGCTCATCACTCGACACCTCATCCAATTTGGACAACAGTGCGTTGCGAAAAGGCAGTTTGCCGACACTTGTCGAAAGCGATGAGGACAAAGAGTGAAACAATTTATGCATTTTCTTAAAATAAAAATGTTTTCATTTTAATTTAACTCATTTCAATTTAGAAAGCAAATATTTTTCGTGAAAAAATTAATTTCACATTGAAATGCAAGGATGCGTCGATTGCTAGAAGTGAGCAGCAGCATCAATGTCGCAGCAGCAGCTTCTGTTCCGTTTCTCGAGTTTCGATTTTCTCGTCGGTTTTCATGCTTGAGAAGACCTCGAAAACACATATATCTATCTCTCTCTTCTCTTCTCTCTTCTCTCTCGCTCTCCCTCCCTAAGTCTGTCTCTTCTGCATCCCTCTTTCTCACTATTTCCTTTTCTCTTTATTTTCATTGCGTTTAAATGTTGTATTTGTATTTGTATGTGTGTCTTATTTTTAAGGGCACTCAACACCCTTTCAATTCGTGATCCAAAAATCAATATCAAAAATAACCAAAAAAAAAACTTTTAACATTGTCGCGACATATTCTCTATAATAAGCTTATTAACAAGAATTCATTTTAAATTTAATTATAATTAAATGAATAAATAATTTGCTTGAGTAAAATGTTTTTCTTAAACTAATTAACTTAAACTTGTGTTTAATAAAAAAATTTTATTTCGTTCTTTGTATTCTCAAGAACTTATCTATCGATTCAAAATGGAAAATGTTTTCAATGGTATTGTTACAAAGCAAGTTCTACGTAGAACCAAAAAAATATTTTTGCAGCTTATTCGTCTAACTTACAATCGATGAACTCATTAAAATCGAAACAATCTTTACAGAAAAAAAAATAGATTAGAAAAAATAAATCCGACTTTTCGAGACTTCATTAAATAAAAAATTTTTTTCTGCGCTTATTAACATAGTCTTAAATTTTGACTTGCTGCGAAAATTGGTGATTTAATCTCAAATTCAATTTTGTTAGAGTAACTTTATTTCGTTTAGCTTTAATCAAAATCTGTATACAAAAAATAGAATTCCAAAATCATCTGCAAGAAAAGTTCACAGAAAAGGGACACTTTTTAGGTGCCAATGATAGATTTTAACCAAATTTTGCGTACAAATTTTTTTTTTGAAAAGCAATACATGATAATGTGATTTTAGCGGCCGCCTCACAAATCGAGATATTTCAGGTCAAAGATTAGATATTAAATTTATTGTGAATAAATGAGCGAAAGCTCGATAGTGGCATCGAGCTTCGCTTGCAACACAAAAGCTTTTGGTTCAAATTTAACTTTAGCATTTAACACATTAAATGCTCTCAAATTGAATAAGTTTCAAAGTGATTTCAATTTATCAACTAAATACTTTCCCTTGTTATTATCTGTTTCATCATATATAAAAATAGAGATAAAAAATCTTACACATAATTATTTTTAACATTTAAAACAACAAACGGGATGAAAATCATTGGAGATTTTGGCCCGCAATCGAAAAAAAACAATCTTTTTCTCCATAGACATAATGTTAAAGTTTGCACACGAATAACTTGCTTCACAAGCAAAATTAATGCTATGATGGAGGTAATTCTCGAAACACACATCAACTTCTCTCTGCATATTAAGTTTCATTGAAATCGAAAGAGGCATAAAAACAAAGTTTCTTGTTAGAAGGAAACTGCTTTTTGTGCCCGATCCCGATTTTAATGAAACTTTTTTAAGCAGATAGAACCTTAATACTAGAATTGCCCATAATAGGTGCGAATTTTGCTCATGAAGCAAGTTATTCATTGAATTCATTGAGATTCGACGCGAGGGTGATTTCGAGATGAAAAGCGAACACAAGCAGAGCGCAATACGAAAGCATCCCTAAAGATAGATGAGGCGTGAATTGTGTCGAAAGCGATGCAAAATCGAGATTCGAAATCAGTCAAAAACGCTCTTTCGTCGGAAGCAGCTTTCGCGCGAAATTGAATCGCGAAAAAGTCGCAAAAACACTCGCAAAACCACAATCGGATAGTTATTGCAATAGATAAACGATTATTGAGTGAGTGAAAGCGTTCTGATCTCGTCAATTTGTTAAAAAAGCAGCTTTTAAGCGCAACAATCGATGCACTCACAAACGCAAGCAACTTTGCGATTGTTGTCCTTTATTAGAATTGAGAATTAAAACACAAATGGCAGCAAAAAGCGAGAAACGACGAGAAACAAGCAGTTTGAGTATAAATAAAAATGGGAAGAAAGTTGAATGCGAAAAAGAACTCAAATTGAAGCATGAACTCGAGTCGCTCTTCAATCGTTTGCTTGCTAAACATGAGTCTAATTGTTTATTCTCATTGAAGGCAGTGACCGCATTGATAAAGCAATCAACATTATCGATGCCTGTAATTTTGAAGATAATGAAGCCTTATTACGAACAGTTGAAACAAATTTATCAAAAACTGGGCGAAAGCAATGAGCAAAGGCTTGCGGCCGATATTCTCTCGCTCATTGCCACTGTTCACTCTCCTCGAGAAGCGCTTAAGTACCGAATTTTAGGAACACAATCTTTAGACATCAATTTTTGGGGCCACGATTACGTCATTCACATTATGAACGATTTGATCGCAACGTTTCGCGAAAATCCACAATTGAATGATAACACATCGAAAGTCGTCAAAGATGTGCTCAAATATTTGATTATTCATAATTCTATTTCAGAAGCAATAGATTTTGCAATCGAAGTGAAACAAGTCTATTTATTAGAACAGTTTGTCGAAAATGAGGACACTGCAATCGCATCATGCATTTACTTAAAACAAAGCGCAATTTACGCAGAAAACAACAAAAAGATTTTGCTGATTAACGTTGCTTTCAAACTATACAAAAAATTCAACCACTACATCGAAGCTTTACTATTGTCATTAAAAGTCAAAGACACCAACACGGCGAAACAATTGATAAACGAAGTTAAAGATGAAGTATTGCGAAAGCAGATGATTTTTGTGATCGCTAAACATCAATTGCCTATAGACGGTGTTGAAGATAACGAATTTCAAACATTGTTTTCCAACCATTTCAAACGCGAAGTTTTCATAAATGCGGCGAAGACATTTAATGTTTTGAAACCAAAAAATCCTTTTGAAATCACTGAAAGCATGAGTGAAAGTTCGAAATGGTATGAAATTTTGAAAAAGTCTAGAAAACTTGATCTTGTGGAATGGTCAATCATCAATGGGTTCTTGAATTGTGGCTTTGGGTCGGACACGCTTCTAACTACCGAAGAGGAAGAGAAAGTTTTAACTCTGATAAACAATCGAAATGATTATATTACAGTCATTGCATCTTTAGGACTTATCTATCGTTTGCATATTGAAAAGGGGCAAGAAGCTATTGAAAAGTATATTCAATCAAAAGATGTGAAACAAAGATGTGGAGCAATTTTAGCTCTTTGCATAATGATAAAAGGAATGAAATATAATAAGAATGTCCAACTTATGTCAAAGCACTTAAACGCTGCCAATGAAGAATTGAAAATGGCAACAATTATTGGTTTCGGAATTTCGTTTGCAGGACAAAATCGAAGTGAAATACTCGACATTTTGCAAGAAATTCTTAAAAATGTGCAGTCAAATGTCAATTTATTTGTTTATGGAACTGCTGCCTTATCGTGTGGCCTCATTGCATTGGGAAGTGCAAACAAAGAGTTGAGCGAAGTTTTACTTCTCACACTTTTGCATCTTGAGACAACTTGCTTACGCTTTGAAAGAAACTTTAATTCGTGGTTTTTGTTGCTTGGAATTGGATTTTGCTTCTTCGGTCGCCACGACAAAGGTGATGAAATTTTGATTAAATTAGATCTGATTCAAAACGCAGAATTGAGAGAAATGGCAAAAATATTGATCACAGCGTGCATTTATTTTGCAAGTGGCGATGTGCTTAAAGTCCGTCAATTTTTGAAAATCTGTTCTAAAAAATCGACTGAGATGGACTTGAGATCTAATAATTCAGATTTGAATCCAACAATCTTAAACGATAAGGATAATAGAAATTTAGGAGAATTTAAAGATATGTTGAGATCGAAGTCAGATTCACAATTGAAAGATAACCAAAAAACAAGAAACGACGAAAGTGTTCGAAGGCGTATCAATAGTGACAGATCGCAAGCTCATTCTGTAACTTCAGAAAATAGCAATCAGAGCCATAAGCAAAAGGAAAGCAAATATGAATCAAAAGAAGAATGGCACAAGGAATCATCACAGATAACCAGAAATATCAATGAATTTCTGAAAAATGCAATCAAAACAATGGTTACAGCACCAAACCAAAGAAGTGCTTCAAAGCATTCGACATTCGATGAATTTGAAAGAAGAATAAAATCAGTTGCAAAGAGTTTAGAGAAAAAAGTGAATCGTACTCAAAAAGCAAACAAAAATAAGAATAAAAACGGTAATAAACCAACAGGTAGCGACTACGAACTAAAAATCGCTTTAAGTAAAGAGCCTAAAGAGAAATTTAAAAGTGAAGAAAGCGATGAGTATTCCAAAAGAAGAAGTCTTAAGATTAGTTCAGAACTGCCAATAAGTAACAACAAAAAACCAGAACAAAGAGACTCAAGCTTGTCAGAAATATTAAAAAATAAATCAAATGATCCATCAGTAGTTGATATCCCGATCAAAAAGCGTGAGTTTCAGAGAAGCAGAAAGTCTTCAAGATATCAGCTGCTTAATTTAAGAAGAAAACCATCTTTTGCACCGAAAGAAAAAAGGAATTTAGAATTTTTTGGAGCAGATCCTGACAAAGAGTCAGATTATGAAGATTCAGATGCGTCATTGGAGAGCAACGAAACTCACCGCGTTAAATCTAGAAAATTAAAGAGATTTAAAATAAAGTCAAAACCGAAAAAATCAAAATCTTCGATAAAAAATTTTTCGAAGAAGCGTAAATTAAACAGAATGAACGATAAAACAGAAATAGAAAAATTTTTTAAAACAAATAAAAACTATCAGCAATCGAGAAATATAGCAAATGAAGAGAAAATTTCAAAAGTCAAATCCGGTCCAAAACAGTCGATTTTTGAAGATGAATTCAAAGATTCGATTAAAATATCTCAATCTCTCCAAAGTGCAAAATCAAATTCATCGATTACTCGCAATTCCTTAAATGAAATTACATCTTCAAGCGTGAAGTCAAAATCAGAGAGTCAAAAAGAGGAAAAGTCGGAAGATAAAAGCGAATCTAAAAAAGCAATCAAAGAACAAAACATATCAAAAGCAATTGCTTCTTCATCAAGAGCTAAGAGAATGACACAATCACATGCGTCGACCAACGGTCGTCGCTCGCCAAATCGTTTAAACCCTTTTTGGAAAAGCTTAATCGATGAATCGAGAAGTAGCTTATTACAGGCTGTTGCCGCTCTCGGTTTTGGTGTAATTACAATTGGCGAAACTCTCGGTAATCAAATGGCCATTCGAATCTGTTCTCATTTCTTTAGATTAAGTGATTCACAAACAAAGAGGACGGCGCCTTTGATTCTTGCGCTTCTTTTTTTATCAAATCCACAGCCGACAGTTGTTCATATCTTACAAAAGTATTCTTCTGATTTAAACTTAGATTTGGCCGCAAACTGCATAATTGCACTTGGCTTAGTAGGTGCTGGAACCAATAACTCTAGGATTGCTCGCCATTTACGTGACTTGTTTCGTATTTACAATCGGAATTCGGCAATGAAATTACTCATTTGCATTTCGCATGCATTGCTTTTTCTCGGCAAAGGCCTTTTGTCTCTCTCACCATATCAATTTGACAAAGAACTTATAAAAGATACGTCGGTGGCATCTGTTTTAGTTGTTTTATTGTGTTGTTTTGACATTAGAAGTACTCTTTTGACAAGATTTAAATATCTAATTTACTACTTAACTCCAGCAATACAATCAAAAGTTTGCACCACATTTGACGAGAATCTAAACCCATTACAAGTTAATGTTAGAGTTGGACAGAGAGTAGATATAACGGGTAAAGTTGGCAACTTGAAAACCGTCACTGGATTTCACACTCTTTCGACTCCAATTACCATTGAAGCCGATGAAAGATGCGAAGTTGCTTCCGACGAATTTTTATCATTTACTCCTATTATTGAGGACAATGTAATTTTGCGCAGAAAGTGAATCTAACAATTTAATAGAACGAACGATATTATTTTTACTAAAATTTGCTTATTTTCTTCAATTTTTACTTTGTGGACGAAGAACATGTCCTAGGTGATTCAAGCTTGCATGTGTTATTTAGTGAGTTGAATAATAATAATAATAATCAGAAACCATTTTACAACGATATCTAAGTGAAGAGCGAACAAAGTGAAAGATATAAAATAAAAAAAAACTTTTAAATAGAAAATTCTTTAAAATTATCTTTTATTTATCTTAACTTTTTAATTAACTGATTATCTACTAGTATTAGTAAAAGTTGAAAAAAAATTATTTTCATGGAACATTGAAGTGAATAAAGGAAAAAATAAAACGTGAAATTAATTAAATCAGAATTTTATCATTCGTGTCTAGGGTAAGAACTCGAATCTTTTCTTGATCTGTGAAAAATGCAAGCGACTTCATTATTTCCTCCACATGAAGATGAGAAAACGATGATCACTAGGGATGCTATTTTTCGTGAATTTTTTACCACGAATTCACGAAATCCACTTCCAAGAAAGAGCAAAGTAGTTGAATCTTTGGAGAACAGCAACACCATTAGTAGTTAGAATGAATAATTGAAAGCAAAGCGAACATAATCGAACAGTGAGAGCACTTCCATAGACAGCTAAAACAATGAAGAGAATATTTTCATGTCTCTGACTGTACACTTTTTGAATTTGAATCCAATAAGATTGAGTTCGTCTGCTTACAAACTTGAACGTGAAGAGAACAGCGAATGGCTAGTGAATAGAATAAAAGCATTGTTTCATTATCGTTAGAATTTCGAACATTTTCACTCACTTCATTTTTAAGTTCGTTTGATTTTTAAAGATTTTCAGACATTTTCTTCGATTTTTAGAATTTTTATCATTTCGTTGAAATATTTAGACTAGGAACCAATAGAATCTTTTAAAATGTCTCGCAAAGCGGGAAAAGACAGAGGATTGCCATCGAGAAGTCCTTCTTTAGAATCGACAGCTTCACAAACATCAGCGCCAGTAGTGAAAGTTGGTCGCAAAGCATCAACCGAAACATTAATTGGACAGGGTACAGTGGCGTACGGACAGTTTCTTTACGATTGCTGCGCATTGCTTGTTTTCTGTCCGAAACATAATAATTTTGCTCTCACCAAAATTGGATCTCGAAAAGGAGTTTGGCTTCCGCACGTGCCTGTCAAGACTACAGAGGGATGGTTTACAGTAACCGCAGCTAAATTGAAAGCAATACTCACTGTTGCTGGTGGTGCGAAGAGCTATCTGTCATTTAGTCCGCCAGAGATGATTCACTTATTTAGAATTCAGCTTCCATCCATCGCTCGCTTCGCGACCAGAGTGACATATTTTACACAATTAACTCACGACACAAAATATCCGACAAATTGCTGTCAATCGAATAAAACAGTTTCGTGGTTTTCGGCGCAAGATGTAATGAGCCACAATGTACCTGAACTTTGGGGTCCGGAACCATATGTGTTTTGCGAAGCATTTTTAAACAATAATATCGACAAAGGCGCGTATACAGAGTACACTTTACGAGATGCGATGAAGTACACAGCTAGAGATCCACCGAAAACATATCAAGACGAAATGCTTAAGTCAGCGAATTTTACGGAGCGAGACATCGCGAAGATATACGGCGAATTTATTCAACATTGTTACCCAAGTCATTTTATGGTTTTTAATTCATTCGCAGATTACATGAAAAAAATTGGATGGGGCAGCAACGATCTCGACTTGCCTTCCACATATCGAGCGTTTGCATTCAACAAAACAGCTTACATTACATTTCACGAATTTTTGCTCGGATTGGCAGCACTCGACAAGCACACACATCAAGGAGGACATACGGGCGAGCTTCGGTGTGGGTACATATTCAGATATTACGATTTAAATAGCGACGGTGTTCTTGATCACAGCGAGATGATTAGATTGGTGACCGACATTTTGCGATTACACAACAAACCCGTTGACGATGAATCTGTGGAGAAAGAAGTGGAGAAGAATTATGCGGCACTCGGCATTCAAAAAAGCGATAATATCAACTTAGAATTGTTTACAAAAGGCGTTGGTACTTTAGTTTTTCGCGGCTCTTCGAAGTTGTTTCGTTTCTCATCCCCAATATTGCAGGCGATCAATTTAAAGAAGTGCTATGATTCGATTTCCCAACTTCATTTAGCCGACGGCATTGACGATGGTCCCGGAAAGCGACCGAAAGGAACTTGTCCCCGGTGTCGAACCAAAAAATATACGTTGGCAATGTACGCAGTCCGAATCAGTCCAGAAGGCTTTCCAGCTGAAAGCGTGGAGATAAATCAAGACGATGTGCAAAACATGAGCAAAGAAAAGAAATTTTACGAATTGCTTCAATTTAGGTCCGATCACATGTGTCATCAAATTATGGAAATGATTCGCGATCAAGCTGTGGTTGCGTGTGGTTTGAAGCCGAGATATACGCAAAAGAGTAAAAACAAGCAGCAATTGGCTTTATGGTCGATTGCGGACAGAGAAAAATTGGCGATCATCATTTTGAAGATTCTTCAAGAAGCAGAAAACATTTTCAAAAAAGAAAGTAGAGTGGTAAAGCTGAATTCACCTGCTTATGTGTTAGGTGATATTCACGGTAATCTTCACGACTTGATTCTTTACGAGCGGACACTTTGGGACAAAGGACCAGCCTGTGCCGCGGCTTCATACTTGTTTTTAGGCGACTACGTCGATAGAGGCGATTTCGGTTTGGAATGCGTGCTCTATTTGTTGGCGGCGAAAATCTTGAATCCGGAAAAATTTTTTATGCTCCGCGGCAACCATGAATTGAGAGCGATTCAAATGGTGTTCACTTTCCATAAAGAATGCGTCGAAAAATTTGGCAAAAGTTTCGGTCCAACGATTTGGGAGAATTGTAACAAAATTTTCGATTGCATGCCGTTGTGTGCTATAGTCGACGACTCGATATTCTGCGCTCACGGCGGGATACCAA
>NCKU01003078.1:0-16333 GCA_003675995.1 Dinothrombium tinctorium | reverse complement strand
AGAAATCTACTCGCTTTCACCTGAATAGAGATGATAGTGAAGCGTACAAATTTCAAAGGTTAAACAAAACAGTTTTCGCATCGCTCTCGTCGTTTTTTTTCTTGCTCAAAATAGTGTTTCGACGAGAAAGCTTTTGCATTGAAATTCGTAAACACTGTTTCCTGCAAAATGAAAGATAAAGAGAATTAATTAAAAAGCTTTTTTCATCAAAAATTGTTTCAATGTTATTATCTGATTTGAAAAAGGATGGAATTAAAGCTTTGAACCATTTTATTGTTATGACTATAACAAGGAAAGGAACCAAAGCTCAAAAAGATTACAAAGATCCATTATTAACTATAATGCCAATTTTTCAACAATAAAAAATTTAAAAAGTTTGTTTCCCTTATGTGGAAGTAAAACTTGAATTATTTAACCAATTTACTTTCATAATTCCAGCTCGATGATTAACAATAGATTCTGGCAATGAGTGAAATTTTTAAGAACTCATATCTTAAAAAGGTACTATCGTAATAAGAAAAATTTTATTAAACTTTTGAAAACACATTTCACTGCGTTGCAAAAACGACGCAACTTTCTTTAATGTGAACCAACAATTTAATATCAATTATGACTTTTTGCAGCACAGTGAAGTATTCTTTCAAGAGTAAAATGAATGATTTTATTTGAAATGAATGTATAGGCAGGAGTAGTCGAGAAAAATTAACCACAAGTAATATTCAGAGCAATCTCAAGAGAATGAAATGAATGATGCTCTTGTATACAATTGAATGAATTTATTCCGAAACGGCCTTTCTAAAGAAATATGCATTTTTGAATAGGCGCTTTTGGAATGAATTCATTCAATTATTATGCATTAGTAAGTCTTAAATTTGTCATTTTGATATGAGATTCTAAGCAAAAACCTAATAATTTAAAATTACTCTGTTGAAAAGAGACCAGTTTTTTGTCTTGCTGAGACTTGGTTGAAATTCTAGAAGCTTAACTTCTTGCTTAAGATGAATAACAAAATTATGTTTCATAAAGAGAAAAAAATGCAAAATTGTTTTCTATAGAGGGTGATTCTTTCAAAATGTCCACTAGTTTTCGTTAGTGACTTTCGACTATTCATTTAAAATGATTGAAATTTCACACAATTGTTTAATAACATTTGCGAAACAAAACGAATCATTAAAAACAATACAAAGTCGATTTACACGGTAAAGATGCGCACATTTCTCACAAACACGAAAAACGATTGTTTCTAGTAAATTTCTTTGATAAATTTACAAATTTTAAAATTCTTTTACTGATTTTGGTAATAAGTAAGAAAATAAAAATAATAACTGATAGGTAAGTGATTTACTTTATGAAATTTACTTTAGACAATTTTTTAATTAAAAAGCGAATTTGAAACATTTTTTATATGTTTTTGTGTTATTTAGTTGATGTGATCAAAGTCTAACTTAAAAATCGAAAGTTTTTAACATAAATTTTCATGTGTGAGCTTAAAGTTAATTTAATTGAGATAAGTATGACTTGACAGTAAAACGAATAAGAAAATCTTGAACAGTTTTTGACTTACCGTGAAAATTATATAGTAAAACCTCTCTGCAAAGCACACCAATAGTTCCAAAAAATTTGACCGTTATAAAGAGGTGGCCGTTCTAGAGAAGGTATTTTTTATTAAGTTGATGTAATTTAATCGATATATTCTACCTAAAAATTTTTAATGTATATTTAAGTGTTAAAAGTGAAGAATTAAATCGAAAAAGAGATTTATTTAATCAGTAAAACAAGGTGACAAATGATTTTTGTCAATTTCTACTCGATAGTTTTTTAAACACTACTTTTGCAAGAATTTTATGTTTTATGTAAACGGTTAATGTCTCTTGGTTTCTATCAAAATTTCAACCTGTCCAAATCCAGTTAGGGTTTGAATTTTATCTCCTATTTCGCAATGCTCACGATCGATTAGGTTTTTTAATTATTTTCTATGAAATATTCAAATTAAATCTTCAATGTTCAATTTAAATATTCAATTTGAAAACAACTTTGCATTGTACGTCAATGTTTGCGAATAAAAAAGCAAATTCATTTAAGAAATTCAAAGCAAATTATTAATGTAATACTGAGCTGACGAAAACCTTTAGTTTCGTAATTGCAAATACTCGTACCACTCATAGATCAGCCTTACCAACCATTGGCATCGCCAATTTGATATTTAATTTGATATCAAAGCCTTGAAGTTTTTGATCTTGCTTGTTCGTCATTAATATATCCAATTACATTTATCTACGAACAAATTTATCTACAAAGTTTATTTTAAATTAAACTTTTTTCGCTTTATTGCAAAAAAATATCGAAAAAATAATATTAATTGAGAAGAATTAAAAAATAACTGAGTTTCTAAACAACGAAAGCATTGCTAATTATTTTGTATATAAAAATATGTTTTTATGTTTTTTAAAGATACCAAATTCACTCACAAAAATGTGCATTTTGTAAAAGCGAACTATTATCAAGTAATTTTGCAGAGGAAAGATAAAAAATAGTTTAAATAGTTTCAAATATTCGATGCTTAAAAATAAACACCGATAAAAATTTTTATTCAGAAATTGCAAAAATCAGCCAGTTTTTTACTCATCCAATATTAAAAGGTTTCTAAATGTTTTACGAAGGTTTTATGAATAACTATCATCGTGAAAAAACGTGATAAACATAGCTCACAGTTGATGTTAGGTCCATAGGGACTTTCGAAACAGTTAAATTTCTTGCTGTTCGATATTTTTCAGTAAAAGCGGTGCATTAAATCAAAAATTTTGCTGATGAAAAAAACTGCTAGGAAAAAATTGTTGCTAATTTTTGTATTTTTAATATTTTAAACGATAAATGACGATGACATTTTCAGTATTTTAGCGTTATAATTGAATAAAAAAAATTGAAAGTCGAGAAAATACAAGAGTGCATTAAATTTGAGTTATTCTTTTCAATTCTAACATTTTAAAGTTCACTAACACAATTTTGAAGAGAATATTTGTCTCGATAACTGGCGGAGAGATGCCAGCTAAGCGCTCGTCTACTCAAATTCAAAATGTAACTCAATTTTATGAACATGCAATATTAATAACGATACCACCATTACAATAAACACTTGATCTTACTTTTGAACGCCTCGAGCAAATCAGCGAGTTTAGATGAACTTAAAGATCGCATAGAAGTCTCATTGAACAAGCAAACTCGTGAATTACTTTTTAAACCATAACTCACGCTGAAATCATCGCACGTTTATTTGCCCGCATATATTCCACATTTGAAAGAATAATGAAACGAAATAAATTGAAAATAAAAACGAGTAAAATGTGAATTTTTTAAAAATGAGCATTTCTCCTTGCATTCACCTGTTTGCAATCGATTTGAAATATGATAAGAAAAGGCGAAAAAATGTGATCTCTAATATGCCGATGACCGTATGAAAAGCGCTTATTTTAAAACAATCGAATGAATTTATTCCGAAAGGACTTTCTAATAATATTTGCATTGTTGGATAGGCCCTTTTGGACTAAATTCATTCAATTTATCTATTTGCTGGATTTTATTTTTAAATTTGTTTAAATTTTCTATCGAACCTTGAAGATTGATGTGTCTCTAAGTGATAAAAATAATCGATGACCGATTCGGACAAACATTTTCCGAAAACTGTATATTAAACAATCCTCGAATTGTTAAATCATTCAAAATTTTATTTAAACATTTAAAAATGACGATTTAATTTTCAACAAAAGTCAGCGAAAGAACGCGTCAGATGCTTTCGCTGCGTTTCTCTATCTGCTTGCATTAATTGTTCGGATTTTTAACACCTTGAACATACATAATAAAAATTGTTATTTTTAATTCAAGTATTAAAATTCAGAAACAGCCTGTATTAGTCAATTAAGTAAGCGTATCGTGTTTTCCATCCTGTAAACACGTGAAAAATTAGTTTGGCAATAAGTTAAATTTACATTCAAAAACCTTCGCTTGTTCTTTTTTAACTTACAGTTAGTTAAAATTTAAACTCAGAATTTGTTTTTACTTATGCATATTTTACTATTTTTATTTTTACATTTTGTCTGAAATATTGATTTAATTGAAAAAAATAATTTATTTGAAAAAATTATGAAGAATTAATTTAGATTAAATAAATCCTTTCAAACAAATAAACGCATTATAAAATGTGAATTTTATTATTTCATTAAAAAATTTACTTATTAATGAGGAAACAATATTTTACCTTTTGACATTTACTTGTTTCTAACGTTTACGTGTTATTTACTTTAATCAGCTGAAAATTTAAGTTGTGGCTTGCACGCTCGCCACTGTATCGCTAGTATCATAATACTCGCCGTACGAAAACTCACGTGCGTGAAGCTTAGTACTTCGCAATAACAACAAAAGATGACCAGATCGGTTATTTCCAAAGCGATGGTAAAACCGTTGCGTGTATTCGCAAACTTTCTCTGCGTTCTCCGAGAACTCGGCAATAATTTTGCCGAATTCGAAAACATCAACAATCTGCGAAAATATCAAAATCGGAGTGAAACTAATCGAATGCTTTGATTTTAAGTGTGAAAACGTTAGTTATCAAAAAATTCTTTCACTTTGTCAAAAGCTTATGATATTATTGCAGTTATTTGTCCGTTTCTATACACATTATTTAACATGAAGAGACTCATTTTGCGTTTATTATTTTCAGCAAATGATGTTCCATTAAATAGAAAGTTGGTTTATTCCACATTTGGCGAGATTTTATTTTTGTACAAAATTTACATTATTCAAACAACCGCAATTAACATCTTCACCGTTCCACTGTCTTAACAATTCAAACAAATAAGAAACATTCTTTTGTAATTTTGGAAACGATGATTGTTGCTTTTAAAATTTTAAGTAAAAATGCGAATTTATTAATTCTTACGGCTGAGCATCTGCAATGTGTTTATTTCTTAATTCGACGTTGTTATTTTCCTCTTCACATTTGTCCAATAATTGCGCTCTTTTAATGAAAAACAATCCGAAAAATACCAAACAGAGAGACACTGCACACAGCGCACTTTGATAGAGAAAAACGTCGGGATGCGTTTCGACTGTTACGCCAACCACGTAAGGCATCACGAAGGCACCGGCATAACAGGCTACAAAAAGTAGAGAGGACACTTTACTCGTGATTTTCATGTATTCGCCCAAAAAGCTGAAAATTGTGGCAAATAGAGGCGATGTTCCGAAGCCGACTAATGTCACACCGACCTGTGTGATAAAAAATTACGAAACACTCAAAAACATTCTGCTTTTGCCAGATAAAAAGGATTGATTTACACCTACCCATAGACACCATTCGATTCGGCATCCAAAAGGCACTAAAAATACGTTCGCAATCCCGATGAGTGATAAATTGAAAATGATGAGTTTGGTCGAGGTAAATTTATCGACGAGAAATATTGTGAAACAGCGAAAAAATGTGAATGCGCCCCAGTAAACGGACGTCATGAATGAAGCTTTTGATTTGCTTAGTTTTAAGTTGCTGTCCACCACGAACGCTGTTAGAAGCTGACCAAACGATAGTTCTAGGCCATAGTTAAAGAACATAAAAAAGCAACAGAGCATAACACTTCCATAGTATTTTACGGCGCTGATTGGCTTCTGTTTGCAATCACTTTTCATTTCATCTATTGAAGGATGCGGTTTGTTTGTTCGCTGTGCACAATAGGCCGCAAGAAATGCGGCGGCAATGATCAAGGAAGCGAGTGAAAGCGAGCCATATGCATATTGAATTTTCAAATCGTCGGACGTGTATGGAAAAGAAGAATTCAAGTGCAGACTCGAATTTAAATGCGAAGAATTCACATGTATTTCGATTTCTTCGTGGTGAAGCGGCAACAAAAATGGTTCTGCTACTAAAGGACCGATAAAAGCGCCGAGACCGAAGCAAAAATGAAACGCTTGTAAGAAAGGTGGACTCGCTTTTCCCCAAAGATGAAGTAACCATGCGTTTCCACCTTCGGAAATCTTAAATTTACGGATGCAATTTATGCAATAGCTTTACCTGAGATCATAAATCCAGTTAAAAATCCATTTACTGAACTATTAAGACAAAGTATCCAAAATTTTCGGTTCAATGGAAAGTAAGCTGTCGTTGCACTACAGGCAACTGTAGATATTAGCAAGACAATCTGGAAATCAATGAATTCGATTATAACACCACCTGAAAGAAGAAGTGGCTCAGAATAAACGGTTGATGCTTTGAATTCACTCACAAATGAGAGCGCCGACCATGAAACCGGCCGCATTGGTTGGCATCAAAAGTGTTGCCTCGTCGAGAGTACAGTTGACTGCTAATTGCAGATCGAGCAGAGTGACTCCGGGAAGAGATGAATTCATGCCTCCCGTTATCACTATGAAGCACAAAAGCAAGAATTTGACTGTTCGCAGTTTGTGCGCTCGAATTTCTCTTAAAGCTGACACTTCGGAAAAGGTCATGATTCACACAGTTACACAGTAAGTTAAAATTGTTTGAGTGAATTAAAAACTTTAAGCATTGATAAAATCTAGTGGATCACATTGAAGCATTTTATACTCGAATAAGTTAGTATAAGTGTAAGAATAAGTAATTGGTACCGATTGAAGCATACGTAAATCAGAGTATCAAATATCGCGAGTTAAATGACGTTAATTGAAACTGTTAACAAAAGTTCTTGTTACCAAAAGCAACATCTGAATTAGAGAAGTGAATGCGTTTAAATTTCGGTTTAAATTTTTTATTTTCTTACGATTTTGAAAGAACAAAATGTATGACAAAAGCAAACGTGTAGAAGACAAGAACAAAAAGATGACAATTCCATTAAGACTAAAGGCTTTACTCTTAATGAACTTTTATCAAAAGGAATTAAGTTTCGTGAAATCTGATTTGCAAAGTCACGTTCTTTAGTCATCATTGCGTATTTCCTTTTATTTTCCAAGAAATGATGATTTTAATTAAAGAAGAAAAACGATGCATGCGAAATCAAAAGCTTTTCAAACTAAACTTGCGCAAAAAAAGTTTGATCTTAATATTTTTGCTCAACGATCCTTTCAAAAATATTCAAAAATCGTTTCATGCCAATTCTTAGTGCAAAATATTTTCGTAATTTTTGAATTGATCGAATAATCAGATGAAAAATTTTGAAACTTTTCAATTCTTGCCGTAGATTGTTTTCAATTATTTCGGCTTTGGTTCTCTGCCAAATCCGTAGAATGCGTAAAATTTATGCTTCATAAAAAATCGCTTTCTTAATTTTAACGAAAGTGAAAAGTTTCAAGAAGAAAAGAAAAAAGCAACACAAAGGCGTTTTTTATATTATTAAAAGTTATTTGAAATTAACTTCCATTCAACAACCCACGCTTTCAATATTAACGGCGAAAGCAACATGATTGGTTCAATCAATTGTTTCCTCGAGTTGTAAAGCGATATCTTGAAAACCATCGCAATTCTCATGAACAAGGCGCTTTTGTCTATTAACAAAATGTTAGTTTAAAATGCTTCACTATGAACACCCACATCGTCAACAAATAGTGGCCTTAAATTAAGTTGCGGAATGAAAATTTTGAAAGCATGAATTTTCCCAAAATACTATTTTTAAAATACTTCTTCCGAAGTTTGTTTACAATTTTTGAAATCAATATGAGAAGTATCATATGAGAAGTTCTCAAATAATCACTTAGAGAATTTTACTTTTGCAATTGTGTTCAACAGTCTTTTAAAATGATTTAGAGTGCGCAAAATGAAAATTCAAAAATTCTTTAGGCAATATGGGTGAAAAAAGTGACTCTCCAAATATTCGACTGATAAAAGCGATGTTAATGGCATTTAACTCTGATCTGAACTCAATATATAAAATAAAATTTAAATGTTTCCCTTCATTTTAAAACTTGAATTATCATATCTTTTGTGCGATATATTCTATTTAAAACGAAAGATAAAATACAAAACACTGTGTCAGGAGCTGTACTTTCACTTATCTATTCTTCTATTCATATTGTTAAGTTTGCTTACAAAGAAATTTTTCATGCGAAATAACGAGAAAAGTTATAAATACAAAGCTGATTAGCAAAAGTAAAACCTGAAGCAATAGAATCAAATTGCAAACGATCATCAAAAATCATTACTATGATTAATAAATGTTTTAATTATTTTACTAAGTGGTTCATTTCTTCAATGCTTTATTTTGTTCAGATATGCACAAGTTCATTGATAAAAAATTAATTTCCTCTCAATGATTTAGTCGTGAAACTTATTAATATTCATACTTATTTATCATTGAATGAGATAAAAAGAAAATTTATCGCCTATCTCACGGAAAGCCTTCAAATTCTCATTACGCCATCATTTCGGTCCTTTTAAGGCTAAATTGCCTATGACTACAAAGCGAATAGACTACGTATATTCTTCATACCTAATACGAATGTTTTAAATAAGAATTGGCAAGTGATGTGATTACATGTCTCACCTACAACAATCAAAGCGACTGCAAAATGCCTTAAACTTAACCTTCTCAAAGATCCTCTCAAGACCTTCTCAGCTCTGAGCTCTTCTGTGGGAAGTTTTGTTAATAAATGAAAAGCGCGTAACTTTTGTTGTTTTTCTCATTTCACGCTTGCGATTACTTAATTGATACTCACAATTTTTGATCGTTCGCAATGTTTCTAAATTTTGTTTTCACTTTTTTCGCGTTCGTCGCTTTCGACGCTTACTGCCATGAAATTGACCATCACAGTGCCTGCCCTTATCGTCAAGTATTCTATCCTTGCAAGTGCTCAGTAATTACCTACGATTCTGTCAATTATTACTCTCAAATAACATGCAAAGGTGTGAATGGATTGCAGCTGAAAGACATATTTCACTCGGCTCGCTACGCCAACGTGTCTCGATATTATGACATAATTGAAATTACCGAAGTACCGCTTCTTAATCTATGCTGTGAAGATCTGTTCGGCGGATTTCATTTCAAGAAAATCAAAATCACTTTTTCGACGATTTGTGTCATTAATTACAACGCTTTTCTTACGACCGAGCATTTCACGAAAGAAATCACGTTGATTAACACTCATTTCACTGCGAATCTCGCTGATGGCAACCAATTGTTTAAGACAATCAGAAAGTTCAAAGATCTTCGCGGATTATTTATCATTTCATCGAACTTGGAGGCGTTACCTGAAGATGCTCTTCGGTCACCCAATAGACATTTCGGTCAAGATTTGGAAGTGATCAGAATTTGCAACACAAAAATTAGTCGAATACCAGATTATGCATTTTACGATCTTCCAAGACTTATTTGGATTGATTTCGGCAATAATTACATTACGCATGTGAATTCGAAAACATTTGCTTTGAGATCTACGATCGACACGCCAATCGAAATCAGCTTAAGCGCCAATAATCTCACCTCATCAGGCATCACTGATGGAGCTTTTAGCGGAATTCGAAGACAAAAAGTTGAAATTTATATAACAGAGAATCGTTTGGACACACTTTACGAGCAAATATTCAATCCGCTTTTGAGAACAGAATATGTTTTCCTATTCGTCGATCACAATCCTTTCGTTTGCGACTGCAGACATCGCTGGCTGTTCAATCACAAAGAGGATAATCAGTATCATTTGAAAGGAATGACATGCAGAGAGGATGGCAGGTCAATTTGGGAGAAAAATTTTGATCATTGTGATAAGGCGAAACTAGTGGATACAAAAGTGGACATATTTGGAAGGTGCTGTCGACGACACAATCATCAGCAACAAAGATACGAGCATAAAATAACTTACATTCCGGAGCCACCAGTACGAATACAACAACACCATCAGCATAAAATTTCTTACATCAAAAAGCTGCCAACACAAATCAGAGAGTACAATCACCAGATCGAAGCACCCCATAATTCTGATATACATCCGCAATTGCAACAACATCACTTCTAAATATTGTCTAAACATGTTCGATAAATTTGAATGATTTTGATTCTAATTGAATACTCTTTCATAATAAATTTGTTTTTTGAATGCTGTTATACACTAAAAAGTTTTATAAATCTGTTTTAGTCTGCCACATGTTATGAAGTATTTAACCAATAATTTTAAATCTCGTATTGAAAATAAAACAATGATTTATCTAAAATTGAGGCGAAGAAAGAGCAAAATCGCAAAAACTATGAAAACTACCATTGTTCGCGCACAGTGAGTATATGCAAACGTGACTCGCTCATCTCCCCACGATTACAAGTGACGAGTATAGCAATGGACAGGGCAAGCAATCGCCTTACACTTTCTTAATATTCCCGGTGATTGTTTTCTTCAAATTTTACTATGTTAAGTTGATCACTCGAAGTTTGTTGTTAATTTTCGAAATTAAGTTACATAAAAATCAAGTCACTTAAAACCATAAACGAATAGAAAATAAATTTCTTGTGAAAGTGAACAAAAAGCGAAGAAACTAAGTGTAGAGCTAAAGCGCTGATTTATTTATTAATTGACAAAATTCGAATTTCTTTATTTGTTGAGCTCATTTGAGACACGTTGTATCTTTCATCTCTCTTTTTCAAGTCATTGTTATGAGCTGATTCAACAACAAAAGTTGAGAATTTGTTGTATACAGTTTCGGAAAAAATGTTTGTCCCAGCGATAATTGATGGAGAGACGCAAGCTAAGAGTGCGTTTCTCAATTTAAAATATAAAACTTTTATTTTATAAATGAACAACATTAAAAGTGTTAAATGCTAAAAAGGCAAATAATTTCTTAACTTACTTGATGAAATCGAAAAAACAATGAGATTGAATGAAAAGGCTTGATGATTGCTCAGAACTGTCGTTTAACAAACAAACGATAACCTATGAACTATTTTTAAAAACAAAATAAGTCACACTGAAATCACTTATTATTTGCACAAGGTAATTCCACATTTGTCAAGTGAGTTTTGAAAAAATATTTGTGAATTTTTTTATAAACAAAATGAACATTTCACTGCGTTGAAATTCAACTGCTTGCAATTGCTTTTAAATGTGATAAGAAAGCACGAAAAACTGTCCAATTTGCCGATCATCGTTCGAATAGCGAGCAAACAAAATGCATAGCGGCAATACATTTTCTAAAACAATGATGAATCTTCTGAATTAAGCTTCCTCACTGCATTTCCAAAGAATCAAAGTTAGAATAATGTTGAAGTGTTTATTTTTTCTTCCGAAATTTTTAAAAATTATTTATTTAAGAATTCTTTCTAACTTCTTTTTGTTATAATTAACACAAAAGCAACTTAATTAACTCACACTCATGTCCAATAAAATCTTTCAAGCTACTGCTTTGCAATAAGCGAGCTTAAAGTGAAGTGAAAAGATTTTATCGGACGTGAGTGTACAAAAATTACTCAATAGAATAAAATGCTGATTGATCAGAGTTTTTCAAATAGAAAAAAGCCATAATCTCAACGGCTATCAAATGAAAGAAACTCGAAAAAGATTATTCTCAATATAAAGAGCAAACAAGTGTTGCAATATGTTTGAATATTCATATTTCTTGATTCTTTTTAACTTCCCTCAGCCATTTGTCTTCTAGAACAAAATATGATGACAATGTTATATTAGAAACATTCGTAATAAATACTAGAATCGTGCTCGAGTATATTTCATGTGATGACAGGCGTATGAATCAATACTAAGCGTGGCTTCTTGGCTCGAACAATAATGGAATATGAGCGAACCTCAGCGGTTTTTGAACATATTTTTTTTCAATTCTAAATCGCTCTTTACGATTTATTTCTATTTTCTTTAAATTTTTGAAGATGAAGTGCTCCTATATATAAATAGCCTTAAAATAAGTGAAAGAGCGTTTCTTCTCTCGAGTCTTAAGAGACGAAGAAAATTTCATTTACACTGCGTTTTATAAAACTTACGATTTCAATTTTAAAAATAAAACTCAAATTTATAATAGAAAATTAGAAGCGAAAGTAGCGTAAGTTGAGTGGCATTTTGACAGCGATCGAAAACTGAGGCGCACGCATGCGACCACAAAAGATTAAACATAAAAAAGCATTGAGTTTAAAAATAAAAATTTAGAAAGTGAACAAAAATAATCGTCACTTTTGTCATCGGGTGAAATTCAGCATAAAAAGGCGTTAGGAAGAAATCTGAGAACAGCAGTTAGAGAGCACTTCGAGCGAAACGGTAGGTACAGCATTCGCTATTGATTCATCGCTTTTCGTTAGGAAAGCGCATCCGAATTTAAAAATAAAAACGAGCACTTCGCAGACATCGAATGAAGCTGTGCGCCAAGAAGCAAAAAAATGAAAACAGTGAAATCTCTCGAAATTGAGCGAATTTTTCATCACTTTTGATCGTCACTCGTTTGTTATCGAGAATATTTCTGTTTTGACTTACATCACCTCAAAGCGCGAAGCATTTGTCAAACTTTCGCCGAAATTTGGTGAAGTGTCTAAAGAGGAAAGTGTATTTCGCAATAGATAAACACATTTTATATAACTGCTGTTAGCAACTCCTTTATTTCCGAATTATACGAATTTTATGACGTTTTCCTTGAGTTTGAAATTGCTTCGATATAAGCTTCATAGTGAGTAGAGATGCTTTTTCGGCGTTTTTCGCTCGGATTCAGCCTCTCAAAATATCTTTAACGAGCGAGCTCATCGTTTTAATTTAAGTTTACGGGTTACATTTTCATCTTTATTTTAGCTCTTATTCTCTGATTGTCAAATAGTGTGTACTAATTTGAAAATTTTCAATAAAATTGTTGTTTACTAATATAAAACACCTTTAATTATACATTTAGTTGAAGCCAATTTCTAGAGTTATTAAAAAAATTTCTTTTGTTTCTAATATTTCATTACCTGTAAGAATTAAAATCGATTCTCAATTTTTAAAGCACGTATGTTCAGATTTTTTTTCTAAAAATTCAAAAAGAATCGGGCGAAAAATTTTATTTTAATGGAAGAAAAGCTTCAAACAAATTACAGGTAGAGCAGAACAAGTTACTTATCATATGTTGAAATAAACCAATTTTGGATGAAAACAGCGAGTTTTTCTGGCCAACATTGCACAGCTAAATAGCTATTAGTGCACGACAATACTGAATGAATCATTTGATAATTTTTGTTAACTACATACAAATTCAGGCTTTTTATTCTCTTTAATCAAAAAGTTGGACATAAAATTAAATACTTTGTGTTTTTAAAAGAATTACTTTTCTGCAAAATGCTATCAAAAATTATTTTTGTTCGATATGAAAGTTTTTTTTTCGGAACAAAGTAAAAAATCGGAAAAAAAGCAGATTCAACAAAAAATACTGCGGTACTAGGCTTGATCAATGAAAATTTGACGTCAAAAGGCTTTTTTTTCGAGTGCCCACAAATTTCTTTGCTGGAAAATTTCTGACATCAACGAAAACATTTTTACTAAACACCGCAATAATCGATAATAGATATAAATATCAGAATTTTGAGATATCTCAGAGAAAGGTTGAACGAGAGATATAGTGACTAAATTTGAATTAATTTGAATTAAGAGGCATAAATTGAAAGAGATAAGCTAAAAAGAAAATGTGCTTAAAATTATAATTCGTTGATTCCTCGAAAACGAAATCTGGAAAACAATATTTGAATGCACCTGTTAAAAAGAATGAGTGAGAAGAATCACATTTCATAATGTCTTTTCGTATTAGGCCATTCTTTTGATGGAATGCATGTTTTTATTTATTATTAACTGCAACCAAACAGGAAAAAGATGTGCACGTCGAATTAGAATTAAAGTTACATTCATATGAAATTACCGAATAGGTAAAATCAAAAAGCATGTAAAGTTATCAAAAATTACAATTAAAAACAGTCATTAAAGGTTTCGTAGAAATATCATAAGATAAACTAAAGGCAATTTGCCACTCTTTCTAAATTAATGGTTAAAGGCATCCTAAGCTTGTACTTTTTCGTTACAAGTAACATTTTATATTCGAATATTGAGCAAAGGGAGTTTTATATTAAAAATCGAAAGCGAAATTCAGCCGCTAATCAATGAAGAAGGAAATGCTTTCTCTTTGTTCATTTTTTACTTCTTCGTCGAAGAACAGAACGATAGTTTAAATACAAATGTCTTTTTACAGTGAGAGCTTTTGTTCCGTTTGATACATTCGAAACAACAACGGCGCATCTTCGCAACGCTACACGCGCTTTAAGCTTCCGACGTTTTACGATCGAATACCGAATACCTACTGTACCATAAATCAGTTTCATTCGATTATTAAATAAAACAACTTGACACAACAAAGTATGGCACAGTATTTACAAAAATGTTCAGGCTTCCACTAATAGCTGCAAAAGGTTGGCACATTTCCCCATGGACAAAGTAGCGGAGTGCAATACACCTTCTCTTATAAAAGCATACTCTGTCTCTGGTGATTTCGCGAATGGTTATTGGCTGCCACAAAAAGGTGTTACTTTAAAACCAATTTATAGCATCTAAGATTACCTGTATTTGGAAACGCAGGTCTACTTCCGGGATCACGGGTCAAATTAATGCCAGGTACAGAAAATATGGATGCAGTGTCAGGTAATTTATGAATTTGGGTTCCCAATGAGTTGAAGTAATTGTGTTTCATTGCTTGAGAGGCAGTTATCCTATTGCGGGGCTCAAACTAAACATTGAAACAAATGAATAAATAAATTGAATGATGAGTGTTGAAATACCTTTAGAAAGCTTTTCAGAAGATCGAGTCCTTCGTTGTCTAAACGCGGAACACGGTTCACAAGTGGTTCGGGATAATAGTGAGGAAATTTATATGATAAAAATTCATGGTTTTTTGTTATTCCTGGCCACGTTTCTTCTGTTGGCGTTCCGAGTGTCCGAAATATTAAATGCAATTCGTCCTCAACAGTTGAACCAGGGAACAGAGGCCAACCGCTCGACATTTCAAAAAATATGCAACCAACACCCCACATGTCGATTGCTGTAGTGTACTCGGTTGAGCCTAATAAAACATCAGGAGGCCGGTACCAGAGAGTTACTACTTCATTCGAGTAAGTTTTTGTTGGGACAGATTTGGCTCGAGCTAAACCAAAATCAGCTAATTTTAGTTCGCCGCGATCATTGATTAGTAAGTTTTGTGGTTTAAGATCACGATGAAGTATACGCCGTCGATGGCAATAAGAAAGACCACGAAGAAGTTGAAACAAGAAAATCTAATTATAATAAAAAAAAGAATTAAAACCGTGTGAAAAACTGTGCAGTTGACTACCTACTTTGACGTTATTCATGCTTAAAATACTACTGCAATCTTCCATATATTGCTTCAAATCTTTTTCCTGAAAAGCATTTGATGAGATAAAATATTAACGACGAGAAAGCACACTCACCAAATACTCGACAACAAGCGTCAACGTTTTTTCGGTGTGAATAATATCATGCAAAGTTACAATATTATTATGTTTTAAGTCTCGCAGGAGTGAAACTGCAAAGAGAAGAGTCAATTAGATTTCCATTCAGATTCGAATAACGAGAAATACCTTCTCTGATGGCAGTACAGGGTGTTCCTTCTTCGTGTTCTAACTTAATCTCCTTAAGTGCGACAAGATTATCCGTCAATCTACTTTTACCTTTAAAAACGGTAGCGTAAGTGCCCTGAAAAATGTACATTATCCTTATTAGTCTTGACATAAATAGACCAAACACAAATCAATACCTCTCCAAGTTTATCAAGTTTGATATATGTTTCCATTTTCCCAAAACCTATTTCGCTCTGATTAGTAAACCAAAGATTGATAAGATAAAGAAACAATAGATATATGAGGTACTTACCAAGGATTGCCTGCGTCGTGATCTGCTAATTGGTTCTTCAAGCGTAGGACTAATTGAAAGTTTGGCTAAAAAAGTTTCGGGCAACTGCAAGTCTGCGGGCAGCGATAACCTTTTACTGATTGCTTGCTGATTAACTCGCAGCTGGTTTCTATTCGCACGCATCTTAACAGGTCCATGATTATGGTTATGATCGTCTATCGGTTTTGCCCCCGAGTTAATTGAGATCGGCGAGGGTGTAACATCGTCCGAAGCGGCAGAAGCTTCTTCACTTTCGCCATCAGAGCCGAACCTCGGATTTTCATGCACAACGCCTGTTTGAGATCATACGATGTTTTAATATCTTTTATTTGAATGATAAAGTTAATAATTTGGTTTATGAAAGTTTATGGAAATAATGTTATAGGAATAAGTTTATGTTATGCTTGCGGGCGAGAAGCACAAGAGTCCAATATACATCTTGATTGCTACTTCACTTTAGCAATGCAGCAAAGGTGAAATTTGT
>NCKU01003077.1:0-16341 GCA_003675995.1 Dinothrombium tinctorium | reverse complement strand
CAATTTGACAGTTAGATTAAAGAAACTTTTCAAAAACTATGAGATGCGGAGGTTTTTCAATCCCAGCTAAGAATTTGCGGCCCTTTAATTCAGCATCTTTATATGGCAACACAAAAGTTTGTTTGAAACCCAATTTCTTGCTAAATAAATGCTGTGTTATTTCAGCAGAAGCAATGACAAAAGCAAGCTCATATCCAAGTGATTTCGCATGATTTAAAGAAACTGTCAATAGTTTAGTTGCAATTCCTAAATTTGCATGCGTTGATTTAACGCCAAGAGCAAATAAATTCAAAATTTTCTTCATTTTCGAAGCATCGTTTGCTAAATCAGGATGATCGTTGTAGAGCCATTCGTGTTTTAATTTGTTTATTAAGTATTTAAGTGCTGCGCTGTTCTCATTGACCGATATCGAATCAAATTTATCTTTCAAAAGCTCGAACTCTTCTTTAAAAGTTGAACACAAACGAAAGCCCACAAGCACACAATACGCTCTCCTTTCGGTAAACTGGTATCTTCACATACGAAAGAAATCGGCTCTTTAGCACATTCTAATGTCATCGGTCGCGTGAATGAAGATTCAATCGCATCTAGAGAAAAACCTAAATATTTGCAAATCGGTTCTCGATGAGCGAAACATTCGGCGAATAATTGAATCACTTCTTCGACATCTTCATTTTGCATAATTCGATACACTAAATTATTCGACATTTTTACAAGTATTTTGCTCGCTTTTGATCGAGCGTGTTTAGAATTTAATTGCAAAAAAATATAATTTTTGCGAGAGCCACGTCGACAAATTGTTAACGCATTCGTCGCTTCTTTATTGGCATTGAATTGTAATTTGCTAATCTTTACCTTCAAAATCGATAAAGGTTTACTCTCATTTCGTAACATTGATAAGCTATTTATCAAGTTTTTTCTTCTTAAATTTATTTATGAGGTCTTTCAAAAATTATGATCTTTTTTCGAAACGACAAACTTTTGCTCAGTACTTAAAATTTATTGAAAAACATGTTTTCGCGTTTAAAAACGGCAGTCTGCGAAAAAATGTCCGCATCGCAAAATGCCGGTGTGAACCGCTTTGTCTTTTATAACTCGTTTTGTTTTGCAAATCTTTTTGCACCATTATACGGAATTTCAAAATTATTCAATAAAGTGATCAAAAGTTATTAAAGAAAACATAGTGGACGTCTCGAAAGTTACACCCTGAACACTAAAAGTATAAGAAGATCGTTTGGTAAGATACTTTATTTTTCAACTCTGTATTATTACGTCAAACTAGCTGAATTAAAAACACAAAAAGCATCATTTTTCCACTCGATTCGCAACACTTGTGTACAACGATTTTTCTCTTAATTTCAATAAACAACGAAAAACTTGTGTTTTTACCAATTTTTCCATATGCAAAACGTTTTTGATGACTACGCTCCATTATTCAAAGGGCGATTTTAAACAAACATACTGCGTATTAAATTTAAGCCGAGCTTTTTGTATTGTAGTTGAATTAGGGGTATCTAGTCATTACTTTGGTGCTAAAATATGAAAATCTCTTTATTTTTGCTTGAGATATTTTTATTCTCGTCAACTGCATTTGGTAAATTATATTTTAATTTAAACTTTAACCTACATTCATATTCTGTACATGCATTTTAGGTTTTGTTAAAACCGATGCGTTAGATGGAAAAAATTTAAACCTTGGATCGCTTCTCGGCATTTCAAAAAATGTCGTAAAAGGATTTATAAATCAGATTAATAATTCTGTTCATACTGGTCAAGGCAATGAAGTAAGCACCAGCAACGATGAAGCTAAGTTTGGCGCTGCTAAACATGGCGAGAATGTTGGACAAGGCAAGAGTGATGTTGGAGCGTATAAGATGGAAAATAAAAAGTCTGTAGATTTGGGACTCATCGGTGGCCTTATGGGAAAGGCTGCTGGAGGTATCTCTAAAGAGGTGACTGAGCAGTTGTCAAAGGCTATCGCGCCGATGTTCACAGAAATTCTTCTGAACAGCATTGTGGACACGTTTAAAGAAAGATTTGAAAAAAGTTTAGCCGGGGCCGATTCTTTTTCTGATAAAGCTTTAGATAAATTTCATGACTTAAACAATCAGTTTTTTCAAGAAATTGACAGAATGGTTCAGGCGGTCAAAAACTTTACGCAGGGTTTATTAGCTGAATTTATTGGGAACATAACCACGCAAGCAAATAAATTATCAGAGCAGATGACTAAATCCAAAATCCCAATCGTATCGAATGTTGTTAATGATTTAATAAAAGAAATCAACAGTCAAATTTCACCTTTACCGAAAACAATTGAGTCTCTGGCAACTAAGTTTGGCGAACGATTGAGAAAATTTGAGCATGACGATGTCGAAAAATTTTTCAGTCAAATCAAAAAGAAAGCGAAGAGTTCGATCGACTCTATGCTTGGCATGGGTCCACAGATTGACAAATTTCGAACAATTTTGCTCGCTTTTTCGGGTCCAATCTCCAAGTTTATCGAGAAACCGATGAGTGAAGCTGTTACAGCTGTCGCGCCTGCAATTATAAAGACCTTGCTTGCAGTTTAAATTATTTTCTATCTTGCATCTTACATTTCGAGTTTATTTGCACTTAAAAATGTGTTTCTTCGGAAATGATTGTTTTTAAAATTGTCCGCACTTTTAATAAACTTTATGCATTGAAAAACTTTTGGACAGAAAAGAAATTTAACCGATTCAAAATTTAATTGAGAGAATAAGTTGAGTTAAATGTGAGCTAATATTTTATTCAAACTCGAATAAATATGTTTGTAAGGACAATATTGATACCTGTGACTTTATTACTACACTTTTTAACTTTCATTGATGTTAATTATTCAATTAACATTCATTTTATTTTTTCTAACAAAAGAAGTAAACAATTTTTACAATGATTTCTACTTTATGACAGGTCAAGAAATAAATGAAAAGCTCGAAGCGATGATGAAATAAATATTCATTGATTATAATCACACCAATCATTATGATAATATCAGAGTTTTACATTCAACTTATAAATTCATTTAATCGAGAATAATAAGAGAATTAATCTTTCTAAGTTAGATGGAAATTTATTTTCTATGATGCTTTTTCTTTGGTCGGATACTGGCTTTGACTCTTGTACTTTTCATTCCTTTACTTGAGTTTTTTTTTTGTTACTTCTCGAATTGCAAAGAGCTGACTTTCACTGAAAAGCTTAAAAAAGCAATTTTACGAGAAAAAAAATTCACGAGACTGCACTTGAATTTCCTCTTTAATAAAATTAATGAGTGAACGTTGTTAGCTTTCAAATAAAAGTCGACTAAAGATGAGAAAAAGAAATAAAAAGTTCAAATTGTTTGTTCGATATTTTTATGTTCAATTAAATATTCAATTAACTCATAAAGAATGTCAATTAATAAACATCGCTCGTTAATTATTTGATTATTTAATCATTTCATCTTTTGCTAAATTAACAATTTTGTAAATTATTTTCATCATTTTGTTCGACAAGCTGTTCAGGGTTGATAGCGTTTTAAGCTCTACTTGTTATTCTATAATAAAAGTTTGTTACAAAACGAAATTTGAATTAACGAGGAAGTTAAAAAACAAAAGTAGAAGCATTTGTTATTCCATATCAAAGGTTCATGTTGATTTTTTAAATCGATTCCATTATTTAAGCGATTTATTCGAGCGAAAGAAAGAAGAAATGATATCGGATGAGGGTAAGAGAGCAGCGAAGGCATCTGGAAAAAAGCTTTGAATAAAACTTTTTTGTTGTTCGCTTCGAAATAATCTCGTCTATCTGCGTTAGACTTTCCTTTCTTAGCGCAGAGCCATTCTTGTAGATGAAATATTTTTCGCAAAAAACGAAAAAACAAATCACAAAAAATGGATCGATCGCAGTGTAAAGACCATGTCAGACGGAGTTGCGCTGTTTCGCTTATCACCTGTATTCAACTGCAATTCGCGGAAACGAGAGATTTGTTCAGATTATTTTGTCGCTCAAACTTAATGTAAAAACTGCGGAAAATAATTACAACGTTTTTAAACTTTGTTATAATTTTTAAATGTCAAGACTTTAGCAAAAAAGTGATTGTGATTATGTAACACACGGTGGCAGTTAAGAGTGAAAACGTTTTAAATAAACGAAAAATTCATTGAACTTATCGCAAGACGGGTGAGAAAATTACAACATGTGGGAGAAAACTGCTTTACTTTCTCTGGCTGCGTCCACTTCGTTTATGTCAATACTCGAATTGATGGTTCAATTCACGGGCGAAAAAAATGGCATCGATATTATTCGACACTTTTTGATAATCACTTCGAATCTATTGCTGGTATTCGCTATATTCCGTGAGCAAATCACTTTACTGCGAGTTTTTCAAATGTTTGCTGGTTTAACGATTATCGCCGTTGTGATTTTGATATTTTCCTTATTATATGGTTTGATCGTTGACGCGAAACATCATTTTAGCGAAACGCTGACCATCGGTCAATATGTCGCGAACGTTTTCGTCATATTACCGCTTCTTTGCGCTTGGTTTGCGTTCACTATTTGGCTGGTCGATCGTTACATCGGCAAAATGCGCGAAGAACTACGTGCGACCGATTTTTTACTGCACTCAGCGCAACTTTTGCTTTAAATATTTACAAATATTGTTCGTTTCACTTCACTTGAAACTTTTCACTTTCGATTTAGATGTTGTCTCTTTTGAAATTTTATGGTTGAAACGATCAACTTTGTTTGTGAAAAAAAGAAGCGAAACAAAAGCTAAAAATAAGACATATCATGAAAATTTATGTTTTTACCTCTGAAAATATTGTATCAACAAATTTTGAAAAAAAAAAATTATAATAAAGGTTTATATTCGAGCTCAATGAGTATTTTTTCTTGTCAAAATTTTCACAGAACTCCGCTCATTATCAACAAACTAATCAACTTTGAAAAAATAACTTCCTATGCTTCAGGCAAATTAAAGTTTGTTCATATAAGCGCAGTTTATTATTTATTTTATTTTTTCTGAGCTTAAGATTAATTCAAACAAACGTGAAAATAGCTATGAAATATTAAAAATGTATGCTTCCATTTATGTTGAAATGTTCCAGTTTTGGGATTTGTAAACATAATTATTCAGTATGAAATCTTATTAATTTTATTTCAAAATGCAGCTCATAATGTATTCAAAATTAAATCCGTTAGAATTTTACTTTTCAATTTGTTTTGCTGCGAAAAGTGCTCATATAGCTTTGTTTTGTAAAATTAGTATTTGGTTAATGCAAATCATATTACTCAGCATACAATGCTGGCGAAAAAGCTACTTAAATTTCTTCTCTTAAAACTGGTTCGTTTCGTCGCTAATTAAATATGTGGACAAAATAAGCAATTTTTAACAGCACTGTATATGTACTGTAATCTCATTGTCCAGACTTAACGAATTAAGTAGATGATTAGACAAGGATCTACAATTTACTACTAAACAAACTAAACTAAAAGTAAGAAGCAGCCAGCGTGAGCGTCACACCCGCTCGATTTCAACTTTTTACGGCTCATTCAATAGATGAAAAGGATAAGAATGTAGCAGAAATAGAGATGAATGCAGTCGTGGAGAAAGTAAATGAATAAATCGCAACACTATTTCATATTTTATTTAAAAAATCGAAACAACTCGACATAAGTTAATATAAAGCAAATATTTCGACTCGAATTGCGAATCGAATATTTTGTTCGATTCACAGAGTTGTAATTCGTTTCATTTCAAAATTTAAAATTCAATTTTCGATAAGATTTCTCTTAAACAAGATACGCTTTGAGCAAAACAAACATACTGAACACGCTGTTCGAAGTCACTAAGAAGCTTTTCATAAATCTGTCCGCCGATCAATACAGCATCAGCAAGCTTTTTTGGTTTTGCTTTACTTGAATGGTGAAATAATACTGAGAGAAGAAATTAAAGTGAAAATTATGTTATTCATTATTTTGTTGCTTTTTAAACTTTGATATTAATGTACTTCTGGAGACAGAAAAAAGTGTCCCACAGCGAAAAGCGCGCTTTACAGCAATTCATTAAACGCTACGCGAATCGTGCGTTATTTTAACTTATTTTGATGATAATATTCTAATGCAACATTACAATAAATGTTCAAACATGATAAGAATGGAACTCACTTACATTTCTCTCTGTTTTGACGATTTGAGGTCACTATTTTCGACCATTTACAGTTTTTCGTTCGATGGTTTTCTCTATTTGCCACTTTTTTGACTATTTTTTTTTTACAGCTAGACACTGACATTACGCGATTATATTAATTATTGATTCATTATTCGCACATATTTCGATGAATTTAAGTTTCGTCATATTCGAGCACTGGGGTATTAACACAAAAATGAATCAAATAAAACATCGCTTTGAAAGCATGTTTTCGTTCAAATAAATCAAAATCAAGCATGTCCAATGTGACGTTTTGTGCAATGCAGTGAAGTATTCTTTAAGCTGTAGGAAACTTTTTCTCTCTCTAGTAGTACAGCCAATTCAAAAAAATTGACTGCAGGAACTGGGCTTTCTTGAAATGAACAATTCAACTTCTCACAGCTTTCGCTGTATACGTATTACAAGAAAGCTGAGCACCTGCAGTCATTTTTTATTGAATGTGCCGTGCTTGACTCTACAAGGAAAGTGGGTTCAATCATTTCAAACAAGACGAATATTCTCTGCACGCCAATTCGATCGAAAACTGACCCCAACAGCGGGAAAAAAACATAAAAATTATTAATTGAATATATTCATAGTTTGGCAAAAATTCATTGCGCAATGCAACTTCTGCAAAATGCCGCCAAAGTGTCTCTTTCTATTCGATTTTTGTCGAGTGCCGCTTTTCTTTGTTAAAGAAATTGCTAAGACATGCTTTTCAACTCACGGAAATAAGTGAAGTGCTCAAGTTAATTGGACGCTGTAAAATATTGATAGTTTATTAAAGTACTTTTTGCTCGGTGAGAAACATGTAATTCGGCTCTTGTTTTTGTTTAGAGCAAAACGAGAGCATAAAGCTTAATGTGGGAGCGAACAGCTTTGAATACATTGGCCGCTTCCAGTTTATTTCGCACAATCTTAACTACGATCGATGAATTAATGGTAAACAACGCTCTACCTGCTGTTTGGTACGAAATTATCGTCGCAATTACGCTGAATACACTTTTGATTTTATCTGTAAATCGTGAGAAAATTTACTTATTGCAACTATTTCTAATTTGCTGTTGCCTCATTATATTTTGCTTAATCATTTTACTATTCGCAACATTTATAATGTTTGTGAACTTAACTGTAAACAATGAGAATTTGCCTGTAAACCAACGAATGAAATCTATTTTCATTTTGTTCATCTACCTTCCATCTCAAATTTTTTGGATAGGCGTTCACATTTGGCTGATTAATGAATATATTCGAAAAATTAGAAATCCGCCGTTGATTGTAGAACAAATAATAACAAATGATAATATGTTGTGAAATGAAATAGCATCATTATATTCTCGTCTCGTTTATTTCAATTAGAAAATACAACCATTTTGTAAAACATTTTTCACCTGCTCAAAATACGCGCTTCATGTATTATCTATCGATGAAAATTTGTTAATAATTGATGAATTCAACGGAAAGGCTTTATAAATAGCAATTTGTCCTCATAAAAAGTACTTAAATACGCAAGCTTTCGGATCGTAAGAAAACACTCTCAGTTCTTTGTAACACATTCTTGTCTTCATATTATAAAGCTCTTCTTCTGTGTTTTATCATCAAATAATCAATTTTAATCGAAACTGTTTAAGACTGATTTGATAATTTTGTTTCGATTGCTGTAAAAAATTTTCATTTTTTGTATATTTGTATAAAGAGATAATCTTATTTGCAAAGTTTTATTTAAAGTAATAGAAACTCGTCGAGAAATAAACGAAAAAAAAAATTAAAATGGCTTCGATTTGGGAAAGAATCGCTTTGAAATCATTGTGCGCTTTCACTTTGTTTCGATCAACGCTAGAATTAATCGATCAAATACTAATGAGGCAAACGGCGGCTATTATTTGGTTTTCATTCGATATATTCCTTCACTTTTTCCTACTAATTGGTGTGATGCGCGAAAATCGTATTTTACTTCGTATCTACTTAATCATTTGCTTCGTGATCACGAAATGCCTTTCGATTTTGTTTCTTGTTATGATCTACGCTGTAATCATTTTGAAAATCGACGAATTTGAAACCGCATTTCAATGGACACATTCAATCGCAGCCACATTTGTATTCCTGCCGGCAATCATCGGATGGATGATATTCGAGATTTGGCTAGTGTATCGCTTTGTCAGACGCTTGAAACAAGAGCAGCGAAGACAATCTATCGTAACTTCACTACGAATACAGTGAGCTTTTCTGGAATTTACATTTACAATGAAAAACAACTGTATGACTGCGCTTGAATTCATTTTACCACAAAAATTATTTGTAATTGCATATTTTAATTTTAAGTTTTATGTTGTTTTTTTCAAAACTCACAATTTTCATTTTCGTGAAAAATTTCGTTTATCTTTGTGGTGTGAAAAATTATTAACTGAGTTCAATAGTAAATAAGCTTATGACAAGCTTAATTAATTACATGCTTAATTACATGCGTAAACTCAATTGTTTTCATAGCAATAGTTAATATTGCATAACTTGTGTACCAAAGTTTATGCAATATGAGTAAAAAATTTAGCAATAGAAATATCTATTCAATTTAACACCTTTGTTTTGAGCTGTCTTTTATTGAATTCCAGTTTTCTAAACTGTAGTTTCTTATACCACAATGACAACAGAAAATCGCTTTTTATGACATAAAATAATTTTTATGCTAAAAAATATTTTTCCGCTCTTTAGTCATTAGTAATTTGTAAGTAAGTGGTTATTTGAATAGTAATTTTCATAAAATTTTTCATTTTCTCTTATCTAAAATCTAAAAAATTTGCATATAAGAAAACAGAACAGCACACCCGAAACGAAATATCGATTATCACATTTTCAGTTCCCTAAGGCGAGTCTTAAATTTAGTCAAAGTAAGATAGAGCTTGAGCAAAAATTCATATATAAAAACTAAATAAAAACTCATATATGTTAAAGTGTGCAATATTCTTATTCGTATTTTTATTTGATGATGCAGAAAAATAAAGAAATGATTCATTCCTAATCCTATAACACTTTTTAATCTTAAAAAGAAAATGTCAGTTTTTTAACGATTTTTCGAAAATATAAAAGATCATATGAAAACAGGTCGATATCTAATATTTTTGTGTATTGGCGAAACGAGTTCATTTAAGGCATTGAATACTTTTTTTGGCTTTTAATATACTTGCATTGAAACGCATTGAAACACACATTTTGATTTGATATGAAATTTTCAAATCTTATAAAGAGTTTACGTGAATTGATTAAAAATTGTGCTTGTTAAATTGTTAAACTTGTAAAAAAAATTCAATAAAATCATAAAAAAGTAAAAAATTTGAATAGATAAATGTTCTTCTTTATAGATCGAGTCATTTGAAACGAATAAATTACATTCGTTTCATTTTCAAAGATCATTAGCATATCCGTAGAAAACGTAATATCAAGAGAAACAGAAAAGTTTTCTTTTTAAAGGCAGACATGAATGAAATTTATCTCTGGAGGCCAAAATTTGTCTCGACATTTTAATGGAATCGTATTGTTTCTTGCTATCAGGCTTTCTGCTTTAAAATAGCGAAATTTTCATTCTGCCGATAAAAGTTAGTGCGACAGCAGAAAACACTCATGTGTTGACAGAGTACTACTCCTGACACAAAAAGTATACTCAGCAATTATGCCTCATTTACGAAATTGTATACTTTTTTTGTGTTGGGAGTACTACATAAATTTATAAATTAATTAGAATTTTTAAATTATTTCTTATAATTTTAATTAAATTTTTTATTTTCCGCCTTTTTACGTTATTTTCACTGTGAAATTTAAATTAAAACTTTCTTTAAATTTTTAACAACATATAAACAAAATTTTATGAATAAGTAATTTTTTAAATTAACGTAGAATCTATGGATAAATGCTTGGGTGTGAAGATAACTTTACGTATGTTTTCTTCTTTGAAAATTGATGAGACTTCATAAAAGTGCCAAATGAGAATTATTGTGGGTAATTTTTGGTAACTCTTGAAAGAGCCACGCCGTTGTTGACACTTAAAATTCAGAAAATGTACTTTCCTCACCACACTTTAAATGTAAAGTGTTTTCAGCGAAAGTTTATTTGCGAAAAGGTGGATAAAGAAGAATGAGGGCGCATTAAAAATTAATGTCTCTTCATCTCTTTCGATAAATGTCTTTAGATAAAGCTAAAATTTAATTGAATTTCATTTATTTGCTCTACAAAAATGCTCTTATTTGTGATCCCGCATTTTAGCTTTGAAAAATAACGATTTTGATCTTTTTTATGAATGCATGGCACGACTCAAAATGCAGTTTTCACTAAGCGGAGAATAAATTCACTCGCTGGACACATTTTATTTAAATATTTTTAAACAAAAATTTCAACTCGCTTTTCAATGGCAATGAAATACTTTAAAATATTTTCAAATAAAACATTTATATGAAGTTATATGAAGTATACTTTAAAGTTTTTTTTTTATAAAGGAGAAAAGTTTATCTTTAATGTCAAGCAAAAACGAAACTTTAAAATAAAATCTTATTAAATTGGTAAAATAAACGTTTAAAAGTTCGATAACGTTGACTGTTGACCTAATCCAGGTAATAATGTGATAATTAAGCATACTAGTAGTGAATAAACAGCAAAAGCAATGAGCGCAACTCGACCACGAAGAAGCAATTTATCAATTAAATAACTCTTCGCTTCCTCTTTTTCTTTGATCGTTGGCAAGTAAATTACCTTTGACGGTAAATTTCTAAGATTTTTGATCAACTTATATTGCGCAAGACCATCAAACGGACTCATATATCTATATTCGTAAAATGGTGCACAGTCAAACAAATCAGTAGCTAAAAATTGCCATTCTTCGTCCTCTACATCTTTGATATAAACCGCTCTTGCCTTTAAGGAAAGGCTTTTCGAATCTCTAACAATGAATACGCTGTTGTTGTTGTTCATTGTAGCTGCCTCAATGTAATAGGCAATTGAAAAGTGCTTTTTACGACCAAAGATAAACTTGCTGTAAGGCCACGAGAAGCGATACTTATAAATGACATCGTTTTGAACGAGAAAAACATCGCTGGCGTTTTCCAAGCGGCGACAATAAGCTGCATTGACAAAAAATATTTTTCGCCCGAAAATAGTTTTTAGTGAAAACGGTCCATTCATGTACTGCATTGAAGAGCTGTTATATTGCCAAATATATTGACCTTTAATGAAGTAAGTAAAGTAATTAGAATCAGTGAACGCTGCGTCAATGTATGATGGCAGATAGGGCCAATTAGATTCGATGCGTTTCGAATCGAAATAAAGCGAAAAAACACGAATGCTGTTTCGCACTTTTCTCCTTCTGTATTGAGGTTGAAATAATTTCCAAAAATAAGTATTTCGAAACACATAATAAAAAGGATCAACAGTCCAAGCGAGAGCGTCGACGTAAGAGTCACTGCAAAGTGAAGACGGACAGCCGACAAGCTGATCTAAGCGATAGTAATTATTTGTGAAAAAATTCAAGCTCACGCTGAAACCAGCGTTTGTGACTCGAATGAAATAATAAAGATATTGCTGAAAGATTATCACAAAACTTTGGTAGTAATCTTGGTGAAGTACAGCGCTACCTGATACGTGATAGGCCAGATAAGGTTCACTTGGTTCCTCATAGTATCCTAAGAATCTATGATTACTGACTTCGACACCCAATGTCGTATTGCCCATGTAAATTGCGAGCTTTTGATTCGAGCCAGAATCGAAATAAATGAAAAACAAATCGCTATAGGCTGAAGCCGGTATGACAAATACGCTTTTAATTATTCGACCGAATATCAAATTGTCTTTGAAGAAAGCGAACGTTGTTTTAAAATCAACAGGGCCATAGATGTAATTTAAATGTTGATCGTAACACCAAATAAAGTACAATTTTACTATATATATGAGTCGCTGGTAGCGAAATGCGGCTGAAATATGCAATTTGGGATGAATGCGATACAATTCTGGTAAGCGAGTTCTAATTAATTGCGGATAGCCGGCAGCTAAATTCGGCTGAAGTTTGTGTGTGAAATCGTCTATTTTCACAAATATTTCTTGAAAGAAAACATAAATCGATCCGTTTTCCGTTGAAACTGCTGCTTGAACTTCGAGTTTAAAAGATTGCTTTCCCAAAGTGTAGTGTAATTCTTGCTGTATTTCTTCGTTTTCGCAAACGTAGTCGCAAAATTGATTCGAGTTTTGAGTTAAAGCTAACAAAACAGTAAATTCGAACATAAATTTATATTTATTTGTGGCCATTCTTTCAAATTTAAAGTTCGAGTAAATTATAGCGTTTTGTTCTATTCTCGTGGGAAGAAGAAAGCGCGAATCGAACAAGTTTGATATTCGCCAGTAGACGACTTCAAAGTTTCTTGTAAAATCCGGTTGTTTAGGAACGATTCGCTTTTTCTTATTTCGATGTCTATTGTACGTTTGTATCAATACCTTTTATCACCTTTTCAACATCCCATTACGCCGAACTCACTTGCATCATGCAATAAATCCGCTTTGATTACAGAGAAATTCCTTTTTGTGTTAAGGTTTGTACTTTTCATTTTTATATTTTTAACTTTTGACCTACTATGAAATCAGTCATCACAATACTTTTGAACAATTTGAAATCCCTAAAAAAACAATATTACTGCAAAAATCAATAAAAGCACAAAATACAGGGTGTGTGAATTAAAACGCAAAACATATAAGGTCGAATAACTTTTCACCGGTGAAACCAAAAAATTTGATCTTTCACATGGTTGTGCAAGAACATTCGCAACACAGAATGAGACATATAATAAACAGATCGGATAATGCATTCTAAAGTTACGGTGTTTTCCGCAAACATGCCGTTTTCAACCAAACAACGCGTGTTTTTAATGATTAAATGCATTAAATCAAAAAGCTTTACAAAAGCAATAATTGAATTTAGACAGATAAATAGAAGGGAAAACATGCAAACAAAAGTTCTGTGTCAAAAACTCTGAAAAAAATTTCAAGAAAATGGTTCTGTCCGAGACTTGCGCATGAACGAGATAACTCCGGATTACCCGAAAATCAGATCATTTAAGTCCAAGAAAGCTTTATAAGATCACAGAGATATTCATAAATGAAAAGATTTTATACTTAAAAAATAAAATTCGGGACTATATGACAAACGGAAAAAGAATCCGGCTTAAAGGCATATCGGGTAACTCGCCGGATTTGTTTTATCGAGCCTGAATATGAGCAACGTGTCAATATTTGTAAATGAAACGTTTCATTTTTACATCGGCAATGGAATTTTGCAATATTTTTTTACAAAACAAGCACATGTTCGTCTAAGCGGATAAAAAAAACCGGCAAAAAACCGCTTAGGGGTTTAATGATAAAAGAGAATAAAGAGAAACTTCTCTTTATGCTCAGAAAATCGGAAAATGGTGTATTTCTACTTTTCAGTGTGTTATCAACCTGATTTTCTTCACGGATACCGTAACCGCTGAAAAATATTTTTATTATAAAAAGTAATTTCTTTAAAAAAGCCTCAATTTAGAGAAAAAAAAATTATTTTTTTAACCAAATTGTGCTTGTGCCCATATGTTTAAAAGTGCGAATGACTTTTCATTTAAAAACTTTAGCAAATAAATAAATTACAAAGGATTTCTACTTAATTTGGCATCCGGAGTGCGGATTTGGCACCGCTGATTTTTTACCTTTTAAAAATATTGTAAAATTAGTTCGGATATGAAAAGATAGAGATGATTAGAGATTTATATATTACTATCACCCATTTAATCGGTAATATTTCTGCAGAAGAATTCGATAATTAGCGAAAAACTATGCTTTCACAGGTATTGCGGTAAATTGAGAATTATGACTGTAATTTCGATGAATCTGGTGTCAAAATGTGTTGCGAAAACCGGACTACAAAATAAGTACAAGATAGGCATTGAGCGATTTCAAATATTCGAGTTATTCAATGAAACGTGTGTTGCGTTTTAATTCACACACCCTGTATAGAGAAGTACAGAGTGATGATGAATCTTGTTTATTGATATTTTGATTGAAAAATGTTGCAATATGCATTGATATCGAAAAAAGTCGTGATATGCATTGATATGCGTCAAAAAGTGACAAAATTGTTAGAAATGTACGATTTCATTAATATGAGAGAAAAGAATTTAATTTATTTCTACTTTTATTTTTATTATATTTTTTATTTTCTATTTTTTCATGGCTCAAGTGTTGCGAAATTCACATAACAATAGGTAGAGTAATCTGATTATTTCCCTAGCAATGTTTCACGAAATGTAAGCAATTTAATTACTCACAATGATTATTTTTATCTCGATCTAATCAGCAACATTTCAAAGAGTTGATAATGCAAGCGAATAATCCGATTAAGCAACAGAGACAAACTAAAACACCAATTAAAACAAAAGGTAAAATGACAATCCAAAATGAAAATCGCATCAACACTGGATGGCAATAATGAGAATCAGTAGAGTTGTAAGATACTTTTCCCCAGAGGCGAAACACCATGACCCATGAAGCAATTGTCCATGCAAAAATAAACAATGCAAATAAGAGAACTAACGAGTTGAGTAGACGCTGAAATTTATCAATTGGTTTCTTATCTACGAAGCGAAGACTGCGGTAATGTCGCACCGCTTCTATTGGCGCTTGTAAAAAAATACCGATTCCGCCTATTAGCATAAGAAGAGCGATGTTTTCTGCGGGACAATAAGATTTGTCAAAATAAATAGCACCGATAGCCATCATTAGTAAAGGAAAAATATGATGAATAGCGGCAAATATGATGTATCCAGTTTCACCCCATAGCACGTATGCAACCCCTTTGACACCAAAAACTCGGCCTAAGCAAAATGTAAAATTTACAATTCGATTATTCAATTATTTTAAATTGAAATCACCTTTTGCTCTTTTTCGAGCAGCATTCAAATTTGATATCGCTGCATCCGCTTCATCTGTAACTTGATCTTCGTAGTCTCCATTTTTTTCTACGTCATTTGATTTATTTGGTTCTAATTTTATTTCATTTTCCATTTTTATTTTTAAATAGTATCAGCATTGAACTTAACTGCGAATTGTAATTAAAACTTTCAACACCATGCCAATAAACTGTTCAAATGCATCATCAGTGTTTTTCATCAAAAATAGCTGTTAAATCAGCGTTTCCATGAAAATCGAGGCCTGCCAATCAATCTTATCGAGTTTCGAAAATTAGTTCGAAAATATTTCATTGCATGCTGATTTCCGCTCTTTTTGAAAGCAAGAGAAAGCATTGAAGCTCGTAATGTAATTTGTATGTAATTTATTCATCATTTATCAGAAAAAAGTTTTCTCGCAATATTTCAAAACAGAGTTTTAATTATGAAGAGTAAAGTTAAATTTTTAATGCATTTTTGACATTTGATATTTAATTTTATTAAATAAAGATGCATAAATAAATTATTAGAAAGATTATTGAATAAAAGCCATTGGTTATTTCTATGGTCATTGGTTTATACTAGAATTCATTGTAGAGGCTCAAGTTTCGCCATTGTCTGTGAATATTTAATTAACCTCAAATTTAATTTAGCCTCAAAATATTTTTTATTAATAGCTTTTTTCATTTTGTTAAGTATGAAAGCGTCATAGTCCTGGAAAAATAACCAACAACTTATGATCATAAAGGAAAAAACAGAAAATTAGAGGAAAAGTGCTTTCTGTGAAAATCAATTGTTGAATATTGTTTAAAGCAGAACTGTATTTTAGTCGCTAATGCTTTATGACATCGTCAAGCAAAAGATAATGAAAATAAGTAAATAACAAAACAGAGTAAAAGCTTCTATGAACTCTCTTTTGTACTAAATGAAAATTAATCTTTTTTTATTTATTTTTTGTCGTCTTTTATTATCGATATTAGTCTTCATTAGCTGTAATTGTATTATACGTATTATGCGTATACAGATATCTTTTAATGTTCATTAAAGCGCAAATGTAATGTAAAGTTATTTCTCGAGGAAACATGATAAATGTGCTTTTATTCAATTATATTTCAAGCTAAAAGTAATCGTCAAAGTAAATCAAAATGGAAAATATGAATTCAAACTTCCATTATCGTATTTTAGCAGCTGAAGATGAATTAGAAG
>NCKU01003076.1:0-16343 GCA_003675995.1 Dinothrombium tinctorium | reverse complement strand
AAAAATTCTCTGAAATTTTATATAATTTTCAACCTTGATTATCATTAAGATTATTGTGTAATCGAGTTATAAATCATTGCAAACTCATCAACTACAAACTTAATTTAAACCTTGTTCTTACCAGCTGTGTTTTAGAGCAAAATTTGTTCATTAAACTAGAGTTCAAATAAAATACAGTAAACCGCAAAAAGTGTCCCACTATGGCTGAACACTCAATGTATTTCTTATGTGTACATGCATGAGCTTTCAACATATACTGGCAATTTGCGGTTTATTGTAGATTCAAGTGCACTACGTCTTGAACATATCTTGTTTTTGTTCGCTCTGATTTCCGAATGCAACAAACGTCATTCTCAGATTGACGCGCTTGGAAGCAAAAGCATTCGAAGCAAAAAGTTGAGCGCATTTTTCACTGAAAACGCTGCTTTTAACATTTGTAAGGATTGTGACACTAACAATGAGGCAAAGTAAACACGAGCATCTTTCTAAAGAAACGGTCCCTGTTTGCGATTAACAACACGCATTTTAAGCGAGCGATTGACACGTAAATGTTGAATGCTTTAAATTCAAATTCACTTTAAAAATGGTTTGTTGTTTGTCTCTCTTCTTCGGCAAAAATAATTTTCACTGTTTTCCATTTCGTTGACAGAGCGATGAAAAGCAGAGATACGAAGACTCCGACAACTCGCCGACCGATTGCGATAAAGGCGTTTTTTGCGATGAACCCGACTCAAGTGCTTCCGATCACTCGTCCGATGCCACTTTTACATTTTCAAACCGTGAGGAGAATCCGGAGTTACCTGAAACCGTTACTGTTTTGGACGCACCGTATGGGGGCAAAGTGTATTTAGTGGGAACCTCGCATTTCAGCGAGAAAAGCATAGAGGATGTCGAAGAGGTGTGCTTGTTTACCATTGATCATTTTCTGCTCCGAAAAAATCTCTTATATTCTTTTTAACTTTTCAGACAATTAAGAAAACGCAACCGAATGTAGTCGTTTTAGAACTGTGCGAAAGTAGGCTAAGCATTTTAGCGCTCGACGAGAAGACCATTTTAGAGGAGGCGAAATCGCCGTCTATAACCAAACTAAGAAGTCATATAAAAGAAGTAAGTTTTATTCTTTTTTATTGGATTTTCTCATTTTGCTATGATTGCGTTATAAATCTATTTCTTATTTTTGCACCACAGCACGGTCTTGTTCAAGGTGTTATGTATGTTTTATTATTAACGTTAACTGCTCATCTCACCAAAGAGCTTGGAATGGCTCCTGGCGGTGAATTTCGACGTGCTTTCAAACAGGTGCGCAAATAACATATTGAGTGAGTTAACAATTTACTTTGCATATCTTTTATTGTTTTAAGGCGAAAAAAGTGCCCGGTTGCTTAGTTCATTTGGGTGATCGTCCCGTACATATAACGCTTCGGCGTGCGATTTCTTCCCTTCCTTTATGGCAAAAGCTTAAGTTAGCTTTTAGCCTTTTGTTTAACAAAGAATCGATTACTAAAGAAGAAGTCGAGAAGTGCAAGCAACGAGATCTTTTGGAAGAGATGTTGGCAGAAATCACGGGTGAATTTCCTGCGCTAGGCAAAGTTTTTGTTGAAGAAAGAGATATATATTTAGCTTATTCGTTGCAACTTGCTGCATCACCTATCCCTGATATGTATTCAGTAAATAGTTATAAGCCAGCGATTGTTGTAGGTGTTGTAGGAATCGGTCATGTTCCTGGTATCGTAAAAAATTGGTCTAAAGTTGTAGATTCTGACATTCCACCTTTGTTAACGTAAGCGTTTGCTAAAAAATTTAAAATAACTCAAAAATTTATATTTTTGACTTCATAGGTTACCTCAACGAGGTTTAATTTCAATCATTATTGGCAAAAGCGTCAAGTACTCGTTTTTTGGTTTACTTGCTTGGGGTTGCTATAAATTATTTGTGCCAACTTCGGTAACAAATACATTACTCGATATTCCATTGAAAACGATTGAATTCTTGAGAACTTCAGTTTCTTCACGGGGCAGTATTATATAATAAAGCATCGCTTCTTATAGAACGAAACGAATTATATTTTAAATGTTAATTGTGCGAAAGGAAAACAATTTAAAATGGTTTTGAAAAATATCATCTTTGACAGTAAAATTTACATAAGTTTCAACACGTGCCATTTATTTAATTTAGAAATTTGGTAAAGTGATGTAAATAAAACTCAATATTGATGGACGACCATTGTTGTAATGGTTTTTCCAAAATCTGGTCTTAAACAAATTTTTCCAATAAAACAATCGATATTTTGTGTTCAGAATTTATATAGAAATTCATCAAAATTCGATCAATGGTCTGTGGACTGGCAGAATATCCAAGAATACTAAATGACGGTTTTAAACAAAGCTAAAAAGAAGCCTATATCATTACCGAATTATTTTTTATTTTTGCAAATATATTTATTTCGTTTGAAAGAAAGATTTCAACCGTCTTAAAAGCTGCTTTCTTTATGCCTAAAAATTATTCAATTAAAATACGTTTACCCCTATTCTTTTTCCACATCGAACGCACAGGGTGTCAATTTCGAGATTACTCATTTGTTTTTGACAATAACTTTTGAATTATTCGAAATAAAAACATGAAATTTCCAAGAAAAGTGCAACATCAATAGAAATTTAAAATGAATCAATTCGTAAACAAATCGGTCTCCGGATTTTTGAGTTTTCATGTTTCGCCCAGAGCCCATGTTTCCATGGAAGAAAGCTTGTTTTTACTCACATAAAAATAAATTATAATGTGACAAAATGGTGCTAACTTCTTTTTTGAACCAATTTGGAAAAAGATAAGCAAGAGAGAAAAAATTTGAAAAAGGCTCTGTCCAGGATTTCCTGCAATTCGCTATTATCCGCGGATAAATCGAAGAAAACAATCAAATGCATATAAATTTTGTTCAATCTTTTAAAAAGTTAGAAAGAAAAAGTTTTAGCGATTTTAGGTGTTTACGGGTACGATTCAGTAAACAGCACGATAAACCGCAATGAAACCTGTTCGGATTACAAGCCGCAACCGATTTCAATCATTCAATTTTAAGTAAAAAATTTAATATTGAAATTAATATTAATCAATAATTAACCAATAATCAGAATTTAAAGTTTCATAAGTTCAAACTTCAAGCGATTTTATCTTTTCGGCAATTGACAATCCATCATCAACGGAAGAAATTGCCTCTTTAGCCTTTTGTTGAGCCTTTTTCGCCATAAATCCAAAGCAATTATTCGATTGATTCTCAATAGAAAATATTTTGCAAATATACCATTTCTTGCTTGGCATATCGAAGCGCGCAGTGAACCTCAACAAATTATCGTTTTCGATGTCAGTTGTTGAAAGTGCACCTGAATTTAAATCAGCAAAACATTTTATTTTGCCATCGATTTCATTTATCCCATTTTCTTTCGAATCCACTTCAATGGTGGCAACGTTATTGACAATATCTGTAACTTTGCCACTCAATTCTCGAATTACATCGCCTCTCAATTCATAAAGTTTCAACTCATTCAATTCCTTTGTCTTTTTTACCATATCTGCAGAAGCGCGTTTCAGAGAAACTATGGTTTTATTTCCTTCTTCAGTCAAATTAAAATCATCTTCACATTTTTCAATAAGGAATTTTACATCTTCGTTTAAAAATTGCCCTGTTCCAAATAGAATAGGTGCGAGATTATTTACTTCTCTATTCATTATAGTCACAATATCAGACAACGTAACGCTCAAATTATTTTGCATTCCGAAACGAACAATCAATGTAATGAGGTTTTTAATCAAATCGTTTAGTGATTCATTCAGTTGTTCGAATCCAAAATCAATATCGAGAAGGAAATCAGGGTGTAACATAATTATAAACGGTTTTCTCTTTTTATTTCTTTCTTCATTTAAATTTGCTGGTTCTTGCTCGTCACTTAATTTCTCTGCTTTCACTCGCTTTACTTTCAAAAAGCCATTTTTAGATTTGCAGAAATCTACGAAATTTCTAATAAGCTTTTCGGGATCATTTTCATTTTCAGAAAAATAATCTTTCAATCGCTCGTCCAAAATGTCGAATAATTCTACATCTCTAACACCGATTGCAATCAATTTCTTTTCGCTTTCGCCGTCGTTTTCTAATTTTTCACTTACATTTCCCATTCTCAAAAATGTGCAAATTTCACGCAACAATTCGTTTCGAATCGCTTCATTTTTCAATTCACAAAACTCTTCATCCATCTGAAACGAGTCTACAAACGATGGCTTCGCATTCGGGTTGTCGTTAATTGTAATGTAGCCAGTTTCGGGATCATATTTGAAATGGCGGGGGTGTTCGTGAATGAATACCATGTATTGCGATTCGGAAATGTACTTGCTTTTGAACCATTCTCGCATCGTTTTATCTTTCGCCAAATAACCATTTATTTGATTCACCTTTAATCCCGGCTTTCGTTTATTGCGTTTCGCGTCTTTTATCGCTCGYTTCAAAAATTCGACGGCTCTGCTTTCGCTCATCTCTTACATCAAACGATCAAGTCGCGAGTAATTTGTGAACGCTTTGAGGGCAATTAAATTGATGAAGCAATAGAAAAGTTAAAAGCTTTTGAACGCAACCATTCATCGAATATCTTGCCTTTGCCTTATTTTGATTGCGCGCGTTTCAAATCGCGTTTTCAAATGAAACGCTAATTTCTAAAATGAACCTTTTGCTTCCGCTTACATCAATCGCAAAAGCAATCGCTTTTTACAATTAGAGAAATAGAAATTATGGAGCACTCACGGCTAAAGCTTGTTAGAGATTGTTAGCGTTGCAAAGTGTTGTAAAATCAGTTAAAAATAAAAGCGAAAGTATTACAAACAGATTAGTCCATAGAGTAAAAATTTTGATTTTTAAATTTTTTAATTGTATGCGGAGTTTAATTTAGTGAATACGTATCGGGGAGCTTTTTTAAAAAATGTTTTCAATTGTTGAGTTCGAATATAACAGAAAATTTCTGGAAAACAATTTTACAGCAATTTAATGCTTAAATAAGGCTTTCATTTAATATTGGTTTAAAGTCAAAGTTCATTAATTAATTTTATCCTTTATCGGTCGTAATCAGCTATTTGATTCGAAAATACCATCTCATATCCGCGAAAAAATCTTGTTTTGTATGAAACATAAAAGTTAACTTTTTTTAATCAATAAATTCATGAAGCAAATCCTTTTTTATAATTATATATTTTGTTTGTGAAACAAATTTCTAATGGTTACAGTCGTGAACAAACTATATTGATTGATTCGGTAATAATAAAAAATGGTAATCCATAGATATTACCATAGCATGCACAACTCTAACAGAGATATTTTGAATTTATTTTAAATGCTATAATTTTATTTTTGATTTTGGTGTGTCGTGTTAAACTTTAAATTTTTCAAGAAAAAATTTTTAGTTCGAACATAATTTTTAGTATTGTATAAATTACAATTTGAAAGTAATCAATTAAATAACAATTACATACATCTTTCACTTACATGACGTTAAAAACTTGCTTTTGAATAAGAAAAAAATTTAGAATGAATCATTTACGAGTAATGCATAACATTCAAATGCTTTAAATCTTTCTGTCACAGACTTATTATCAACACATACTACATAATAAAAATATAATTACAATCAACATTCTTAATCACAATTACAATTAAGATTACTTCATTTCTTAATGTAATTAAATATGTAATTAATTTTGTATTCAACAAATGCTCTTCCCAGAAAAAGCAAAAGCAATTTTCCTTTCTAGAAAACCTTCCTAGGAACGGCTTTTCTGTGAAAAGCTTTGTTACTTTTGAAAATAACAAAACGCCGAATATCTGAACACTAAGTTTCCTTTGCTTCCTCTTTACTTTTACGTAATCAAAAAAATTATTTTTCATTCATGGCCTTCACTCCACCACTGTGCAACAAATACCAGCAACACTTCATACCAAGATTTACGTGCTCAGATCTTACTTGTTAGCAACCCGCCCTTTGCAGCAACAGTAAAGGATCACCAATTCGAATATCATCAACTCGATAAGAAAACTTGTTATAGAGAACAAAAAGAGCAATTCTTCTTTAAAGTTATTTTGGTTAGGTTTTCTTAACGGGAAGGGCAGATTTGACACAGGATCATTTTTGCCATACTCCATTGACATCTTTAGAGTGAATAAAACAAGGAAACTAAAAATAAAAAATTTCTATTAAAACTAGTATAAAACTTTTTTTCCATAAATCGTCACAAGACACAAGTTAAAAAATTATTGCTAAAACATGGTTTGGTTTTAAATTAAAGATTTACTAAGTAATCTTGTTCGGCTTGTAACAAAGTTAATATTCCGTTTTAAAGAGAAATCGTTTTCCGGATTGAAACGAAAAAGTGATGCAAAGCGGCCAAAAATGAAAATTGAAAAAGTGCGCGCTTAAAATAAAGGAGCGAAAAGAGAATCGCCGTCCGCAAATGACGTCAAAAGTTTGTCGATTAGAACGGAATTCACGTGAATCCTGAGAAATTAGAGTTTTATCGCTTTCTTCATTTTTTGTCGTTTGAAGCAATCGACAATAAATGAGTGCTCTCTCGTCGTGCGTTTGATGTCAGTGATTTCGCACATTGCAAAGCGGACATTGCTTAAACACTTCGAGCAGAGTTCTATTCATCGTTTCGCGTTAATTGCGCGCCATCATTGCAATAGCATTCATCAATTGCTCACAGTCAACACTCGAGCATTGGTCGCACCGCACGCAGGCGGTGAGCGTCTATTGTTAAAACGTAGCTCGCCTCCGCCATTCGCTTCATTGTCGAGACGAGCGACGAACAAAAACAGCGAATTGAATTATGTCGGCATAATTACTGCGAGCGTTGCGAGTAGAAACCTTCACACAACTCGTTCGACAATGGCACCGATTCCCGATGCTTTAAGTAAAGCGATCGATTCGTTCATTGCGAGCGATACCGTGGTCATTTTCAGCAAGACAACGTGTCCTTTTTGTCAGCGTGTAAGTGTTAAAGCTCAAGATTTTTAATTTCATCGATTATCCTTTTCCATTGATTTCGCTGCTTTAAAACCTGCTTTCGTTACCAATGGTTACTTAATTGATATGATCTCAATTTCTAACCGAATTTCGTCACACATTGCGTGCTTAAATTTAATTTTTCAGTGAAAGCATCGTTCGACGAAAGCTTATTCTTTTCGTTTTAAACGCTGCTTACAAATATTTACTCTTATTTTGAGTATAATTTTTGTCAGATATCAGATAATATCAAAGATATCAAAAGTGAAAGTTCACTGGTTTCCAATTTCCTTGATGCTTGAAAGTAAACTCATAATTGGTTTTTATATGTCATTTGAAATCATTTTCAATGGTGGAAACAAAGTTCTACAACTTTTCTCACTTATAGGTGAAAGCTTTGTTTGACAGTTTGAATGTGAAATACACAAGCATTGAATTGAATACTTTGGAAAATGGGTCTGAATTGCAGCAAGCTTTGGCCACGAAGACGAACAAGAAAACTGTACCCCAAGTATTCATCAGAGGTACTCTGATTGGCGGCTGCGATGATACTTTATCTGCTCACGAACAGGGAACTTTACAGAAAATGTTGAATGATGTAAATGCCACTCTGCCGCCTAATGCTGAAGAATTAAACAAGACAATAAGTTCGTACATCGATAATAATAAAGTCGTTATTTTTAGCAAATCCACTTGTCCATTTTGTCGAAAAGTGAGTTTTGTTTGACCTATTTTCACAAGATCTAAACTTTTCTCAATTTTTTACTTTCTATCTCAAGGTGAAAGCCTTATTTAGCAGTTTAGGCGTTCAATATACTAGCATAGAACTGGACCAAATTCAGCATGGAGCTGAGTTACAAAAAACTTTAGCGACAAGAACTAATCGCAGCACTGTGCCACAAGTTTTTATTCGAGGTGTATTTTATGGCGGGTGCGATGATACAATGGCTGCTCATGAAAGAGGCGCTTTACAAGATATGTTAGAAGATCATCCCTACGAATATGACCTTGTTGTCATCGGAGGAGGTTCTGGTGGCTTATCTGCTTCCAAGGTTTGTATGAAAGCCATTTTGTTTAATAAATAACTTTTTCTTTTTTTTCAGAAAGCGGCACAGTTAGGAAGGAAAGTTGCTGTTCTTGATTTTGTCGAGCCAACTCCTCTTGGTACTACTTGGGGTACGTTTCTTAAAGTCATTACTTTATTTGCTAATCTGTCAATAATTAGGTCTTGGTGGAACTTGTGTAAATGTAGGATGTATACCAAAGAAATTAATGCATACAGCTGGTCTTATTGGACAGTTGCTGAAAGATGCTAACTATTATGGTTGGAGAACAATAGATGATCAAGATCTCGAATTAAATAAAAGTTGGTGTTTTAACTATAAAGATTAGACCTATCATCATTATTATTATTTCACTCTTAGCTATTAAACATAATTGGATGAAAATGATAGAAGAAATTCAGAATCATATTAAATCGCTTAATTTTGGTTATCGCGTTCAGCTACGAGAGGAGAAAGTTACGTATCTCAATTCTTACGGCTCTTTTATAGACAGCCACACCCTAAAGGTATTTTTTTATATTTTTTCCCTTTCTTCAAAATGAATCTTATGTTCGCAGACTGTCGATAAAAAGGGTCAAATAAAAAATATTACCGCGAATAAGTTCATTATCGCTACCGGCGAAAGACCGCGCTATCCAAATGATTGTGAAGGAGCACGAGAATATTCAATTACAAGTGATGATCTATTTTCTTTGCCTTATTGCCCTGGAAAAACTTTGGTTGTTGGTGCCTCCTACGTAGCACTTGAGTGTGCTGGCTTCTTGCGTGGACTTGGTTTAGACGTTACAGTTATGGTGCGATCTATTTTATTGCGTGGATTTGATCAAGAAATGGCTGAAAAAGTCGGCGAATACATGAAAGAAGAGGGTGTCAAGTTTATAAGGCCTTGTGTTCCAATTAAAGTCGAACAGCTTAAGGCCGGCGAACCTGGAAGATTAAGAGTAACTGGAAAAAAAGGCGATGGAGAAATTGTAGTTGACGAATATAATACTGTTATGTTTGCAATCGGCCGTGATGCTTGTACTGATAGAATAGGATTAGAAAATGTTGGTGTATATCGCAACCCTAAAACTGGAAAAATACCATCAGTAAATGAACAGACGAATGTGCCTCATATTTATGCCATTGGTGATATTCTTGAAGGTAAACCTGAATTAACACCAGTTGCTATCGAAGCTGGAATGCTGTTGGCTCGTCGGTTGTTTTCTAATAGCACAATTCAATGTGATTATTTAAATGTACCAACAACGGTTTTTACTCCATTGGAGTATGGGGCATGTGGTTACGCAGAAGAAGATGCGATTAAAAAGTTTGGTGCCGATAATATTGAAGTATACATTCAAAACTTTGTTCCACTTGAATGGACAATTGCTCATCGGCCTGTAAATGCATGCTATGCAAAATTAATTTGTTTAAGCAACGAAAAAGTAAGTAACGTTTTCTTTTATTATAAATTCAACCTCTTCTTCTTAAGGAAAGAGCCATTGGATTTCATTATCTAGGGCCAAATGCTGGCGAAGTTACTCAATTAGTAGGAATAATACTTAAAAAGAATTGTACGAAAGCCGATTTTGATGCATTGATAGGAATACACCCAACATGTGCTGAAGTAAGTTTCTATACGTATTAATCGAGTACTCCTCAAAGAACGCTATCATTTATTGCCACTTATTTTTTACTCATAATTATTTCACTTTATTACTGGTTCACATTCCCCTCATTCAGAATGTTAATAACCATATTTATTTATTCGTTAGTGTTAAATTTTAAATGATCATACGAGAACTTTTTTATGAATGCATGACTTTTTTCCTAAATATAAATGTCATCCCTAATCGAGGCAAGATCATAAAAATGCATAGATTGAAAAAGAGATTCTCCCTTTAAATTCTCTTAGAAAATCCCTATTTTTACAATTCTTTTATTTCATGTTATATAAGAATCGTGTTTTTTTCATTGCCATACGTAAATACGTAATATGTAATATGTAATATATAATATGTAATATCCATTACGTAAATCATTACAATATTTACTCCATATCATCTCTAATTTATGTTTTTTCTTTCTTTGCGGCAGATTTTTACGACATTAACCGTTACTAAACGAAGTGGCAAATCCGCAGCTCAAAAAGGATGCTGAGGTTAAATTTCCTGTCGTGTTCGTCATATCGCGAGTCTTGCAAATAGATTTTACAAACAGAACCAACAAGTATTATCACAGATCGTTTGAAATTGTTGACTCGCGAAGACGATACGGCAGGAACTTATAAAAAAAATGGATGAAAAGTAATCAACATTATTGTGAATGACGGTTTAATTTGAAAAGCCATGGAGGTTTGAATTAAACCTGATGTTTGTTGTTACTTTAATCCACCAAAAGTTATTTAACTGATTAAAAAATTTTTAAGATCTTTGAAAGAAAAAAAAATGTAAAATTAGAAAAAATTTCCAAAATTAGATATTGTATGAAAAATAAAAATCAATCACAATATTTTCTTTTGTTTACAACGTTATTTTCACCTTGTCGATGCTTAGTTTTCGATCGTTGCTCCTAATAAAGCAACTAACAAAAATGTAATTTTCACGGTTTTCTAACCATTCTTAGTTATTTTAACGTAATTTACAGTAAACGTTTACAACTTTATTTAATTGAAAAAACGAGAAAGAAACATTAAAATATTTTAACCTGAAAATAGTAAGAAACAAATTTTTTTTTCTTTGCCAGTTGTTTGTTTTCAAACATTTTTTTCTTATTCTTTCAACTCTACTTTGGTACACTAATTTTGTTCCTTTCGTTTGACTTTTTTCGTGTGAAAGCGAATGTTTTTTAATGCTCATTTGCGTTAACTTGAGAAGAAATTTGTTTCGCTCAATAATGAGCATGAGAAAGTAAGCAAACATTTTTCTTGAAAAGAAAAACAAAAACAAACTATTCGTGTTCATATTTTTCAATGGGTTTTTAAATAATAAATTTAAAGAAAATTTTATCGACTTACCGTCTAAACGTGCTACTTTCAATTTCGACGCACAATGCATTTCGGCTTGCGAGCTAAATGACCACTTTGCTTAGCGCTCTTTCGGTTTCAAAAATTTTGAGCATTTCCTTAGCAACAACATAAGATCAAAATGGAAAAAGTTGGATAAAACAGAATTTATTTGTGAATTGAAACTTTATCACAGGTAAAATTTTAAGCGAGTAATGATGAACCACGTTCTTGCTAGAATTCAATTTAAAAACACGCTGTAATTACAGTGATCTTAAAATATTTTGCTTTTGAAAATTCCAGATTTTTATCTCTACTTAAATATTCGCAACTGTATATACAGCTACAGACAGAATATGTTGCATCTAATCTTTTGTACTGATATGATAAAACACTAAATTTTCATTCGGATTTAAAGTTTATAAAAATGCGACTTATTGAAAATCCAAATCAAAGTTTATTATAGATTTTAATATGGCAATGAAGAATTATTCTTTCTTATAATTTCAACACATCTATTTGGTATTGAGTTAATTAAATTTCGACAATAATTAATAATAATTTGAACAGTTCTAACATCGCCACCTTTAAACAGTTCTAACATCGCGGCCAAAATCTCTAGCTATTTCGATTGGCTCCATTCCTATAAAATAAAAAATCACAAATTTTAAACGCTCTTCTTTTGGAGTAATTGCCATTGCCTCGAAAAATATTTAAATAAATGCACTTTCAATGTTTTTGAATTCGTTTAAACAAATGTGATTTTGAATAAAATCGAATTACTAACAATGTCAAATTTTGATCAACTTTAAATCCGAGTAAAAATTTAGTGCTCTATCATATCAGTACAAAAGATTAGATGCAACATATTCTGTCTGTAGCTGTACATCTCTATTAGATACACTCTCGGAAATAATAACGTTCCTATCCCAAAATCTGCATCAATTTTTATCACTTAATGCGATTATGTTTAATCTTGAAAAAGCTGTAGTCAACTTGTCACATAAAGATAAATTGATTTCTCTAAAAATATGATCTTTAACTATAGATGCAATACTAATTCTTAATTTAAAAAAATTGATGGAGGAATGTTATTATTTCCGAAAGTGTATTGAGCAAAGTTTTTTGAATATTCTAAATTTAAATTCAACTAATCTTAATAGCAATCAATTGAATACTTCCGTAAAAATATTCATTTCAAAATCTCACCCTCCTTTGTTTAACATCATTTTTAATGCTCACCCTAAAAATAAACCGAAATGTAATCTGTTTCTAAATTAATAATTGATCTTTAATATTCACCTAAATTTAAAATCGTGCTATTGTTCTCAATGAAAACCAATAACGATTAAAAGTGTATTATCAAGCATAAAGTTAAGCGTAAACCCTGCGGATTCGTAACTGCTGCGATAGTTGAAGTTACTTATTAGAATTGCTTTTGTTTAACTATACTTTTGCCTCAAAGACGCTCCGCTCGATGTTTTAAACTTTTTTTCGCGGTGTACGCAGTTCTGTTTCACTTGACTTACAAAATATGTGCGCATAATTTCAATTATTCTGTCTTAATTAGTAGCTTCTGAGTTCAAACCGGCAATCACATATTCAGCGAACAATGAATGCAATCACAATTCAAATAATTAAGGTTTCTCATCGGTCCTATTTAATCTAACCTTAATTTTAATTTTTTTCTTTATTCAACCTAACGAATTTCAAGTCACATCCATGGTCGTGCATTTGAACTTTGCAAACTTTTCACCGCTCTTCTTGATTTTAAGTTATCAACTTGTTTTGACATTCGAAGATTTCTTTTTACTTTCATTGAACTTAAACTCTATTTTAAGGCAAACCATGAATTAAGCGTGAGAAAAGTCGAAAATAAAAATTAAAAATGAACGAAATTAAGTTTTTTAGCAAGTAATAAGAAAATTTTTTTTCTTAAACTAGAATATTGAGGATCTAATTTTGAAATGAATAGAACATAAGAATAGAAATGGCAATAAAAATTAATTTAAATTTACATATAACATCAAAAGTAATTTTCTCTTGAACATTACTAAAACTATTTAAAACTAATATATTTAAAGCTGATTTGCAGCACTTATCCTGAAGATAAAAGGCACTCATTAATCTTAATGACATCGATATTAAACATAAAATTACAATAAATTAATCAATTTGAAACTATCAAGAGTAATCGTTTTCTAAACTCTTAATTCATAATCTTCATATTTAATGGAACGCAACGTGATGATAAAACGAAATAATTAAGACAAAAAATGAGAATTTCATTTAAAAAACAGAAGTGATGGTTACAAATGAGTGAATGTATGTTAAAAACACGGCGATCGTTTCACGATCGTTGTATATTCATTTGATATCGATTCACACGAAAGCGTCAACAAATTTACTCTCTAAAATACTAAAAATTCTAAAAACGAATTGATTTGTCGCTGAAATAAGACAAAAATGTTCTTATTTTGTCTCGCTTCGCACCATTTTTCAAAATCGCTGCTCTTTTACCATTTTTTTTTTCTTCAACAATTCGTTTCACAGTCAGCCGCTCGCTTGAATATCGAGTATAAGCTATAGCATCACAAATATATTGTTTTTCGTGTTCACTCATTTAGTTTTTCACTGTCTTTTTCAAACTTTTGAACAGCTTAGTTTGAGCTAAGTGTTTGTGCGTTTTCTCAATTTGTGTAAATCTTTAAAAAGTGTTTTACATGCTTTTTTCTCAATGCGTTTTGTATTCAAACGATTCTAATCGATTAAACTCGATTTAACTTACATTTTCATTTGTTTTTTGTGTGCAATTTTGCGTTCGAAAAACTTTTCCAAAAAAGTGAATCAATTTACAAATTGTTCTGCTTTCAATCCGCTACAAGAAAACGCTTTCTAAATAAATCGTCGCAACTTTTTTGCATGTTTCACTTCGATTTCGCTCGTTCTCAAAGTTCTCTTCAAATTGCGCTCAAAGCTTTTTTCTCGCAAACAAATTATGTTTTTAACGCGAACGAATTCAAGTGCACATTAAATGGTATGTGTTTTGATTCTTTCATTCTTTTTTCAGCTTTTGTTATCTGAAATATGCGCAAAAAAGTTTTCGGCAAATAATGAAAAGCTGCTTTCGCAGGAGTACACAAAAATCCATTTCATTTACGTATTCATCAATCATCTCATGTATTGGCTGCTTATTTATGCAAACAGCGAGGAGAGTAAAAGAATTCAAACCTCGGCCAGTGAATGGCAAAATGTCACCATTCATAATGGACACGGCTACAGTTGGTCGACTTTTAAGCCCCAATCTGCGTGGGAAAATGTGTCCTTTTCTCATGCAAACATCGAGCCATTGAATAAATCGAACATTATTCACAATGACAAAAGTCTAAAGCGTGAGTTCAATTCCTCCAAAAATTCAATGAAAGTCGGAAGTGAATTCGCTCCTCGCTCTGACATCGGTCGAGTTGAAATCGTAAAATGGATTAAGCCGAGGCATTTTCAATCATCCAATTCTTTGATGACACTACGTGATAATTTGGATTCGCCTTTAGCATCTACTTCGCTGGTTGATCATTCATTTAGCAACTCAATTCTTTCGCAAACAGCTGCGCCGACAACAATACTCGATCCAAAAACGGAAGAAGCTTATTTAAAACAACAGCGACCGAAACCGTTGTTCGATTCATCTTCAATCAAAGCGTTTCATTCACATATAAAAAGGATAACGACACCGAAACCGACAAATGACAAAGATAAATTTATAATCAAGTACATCAACGATAGTTTAGTTTTGGTGAATGACAAAAAATTTAATGACAGCGTAAATGCAAATTTAACTTTGAATGTGGAAGATGAAACGAATTCAACTACTTCGCCTGATACGAACTTTGCTCGTATGCTTGTTCTCGAGTCTCAATTATCAAAATTTTTTCAGGGAATTAAGCTGAACTCGAATGATCAACAGATGAGGTCGGGCGAAGACAAGAAACTTGGTAAAGTTTTTAGTAATATTATCAAAGAGGAACCAAAATATGAGTTAGCTCAGGACATTCAAAGCCTGGATTCAGAAGATTTACAGAAAAATGATACAAAAAACGAAGAATCATTTCGCCATCAATCATACAATTTTCCTCTGCGTTATAATGGATATACTCGCATAAAACCAGAATATGGTTCTCCTTACGATGATCCTAATGCCTATAGAAATAATGGACCTGATGGCCCATTTGATAATCATCCCGATAATTACCAAATTTTACGTGGAAAAGAGCGCCCAAAAATTTATAATCAAAATAGTTTTGAAGATAATCGCCCACCACGTGATTCTAACGGAGATGCACCTCCTTATTCGTCTAATGATGGTCGTAACAGAGAAAATTATCGCGAAGAACTTGGGAATGGTCGTCCAAGTGCAGACTATAAAAATAATCGTTTTCCACCTTACAATGGCCATCCTCATGAGCAAAGCAGTGGCAAACCACAAGAAAACCGACCACTAGATCCAGATGACGCACCACGCTATAAATCAAATTATCATTTATCTCAACCGAAACCTGATGATGAATCTCCTCATCCACCAAACCCTCCTCCTCCTCCACCTCCGCCTCCTCCCCCTCCATCACATCAAAGTGGACCAAATCGTCCACCACATGAAAACGGTCCTCCGCATGGGCCTCCTGATAATGAAGAAGAAGATGATGATGATCCCCATGATTCAAGAGGCAGGCCACCCCATAGGCCACTTAATAATAATGATGAACAACCCTATGGTTCTAGAGGCAGGCCAACAAACGGTGATGATGAACGACCCCATGACTCTAGAGGCAGGCCACCCTATAGACCATCTAATGATGACAATGAACGACCCCATGACTCTAGAGGAAGGCCACCTAACGGTGATGATGAACCACTCCACGATTCTAGAGGCAGACCACCTGATGGTGATGATGAACCACCCCATGATTCCAGAGGCAGACCACCTGATGACTCAAGAGGCAGGCTACCCCATAGGCCACTTTATGATGATGATGGACGACCCCATGACTCGAATGAGAGATCACCAAAGGAACGCTCTCCGAATGACATTGATAGACCTTATGATCCAAGTGATAGCCCACAGCCCCATCAAAAAAATCCAGCTCCAAACCAAGATCCACCGTTTCATATTGATTTAAGCGATTATAGAAAGAGGCTGAGAAGACCAAGACCAAGTAGTCATTCGAATGTTGGTAGTCCACAGTCTCATTCATATGAGGGCCAGAATTT